>LPNX011141313.1:253511-359437 GCA_001517045.1 Pseudotsuga menziesii | reverse complement strand
AAAGGTGAAGCCTCTAGTTTCATTGCCATCTCCAGCGCTTCATCTTGAGTAGTAAGTTTCTGCTGCATTAGTGGCATTCTGATATGAGGGAGCAGCGCTGTAATAAACCATTCCTTATGCTGCTGTGGCGCAAAATCGAAACTTACTTGGTCTATAAGAGCTTTGAATTTCTGGTCAAAGTCCCATACTGACTCTGATGGTATCTGCTTAATATCCTTGAGCTCTGTAATGCACTGAGACTCAGACTTAGGTTTCTTAAACTCTTTAATCATGGCGTTCTTGACCTGGGCAAGCGTCTTGGGTAATGTAGTATACTTTATATACCATGTCAAGGCTCTGTCTCTGAGTGTGGTGACCAACTGTACAAGTTTAAGGTTATCATCGTTGATTGTTTTAATGGTCCACATAGCTTCGCATAGGAACCAATGTTGTTCCGGGTCTTCTGCTCCTGTACCTTTAAAAATAGGTAGCTTCATGTCGTCTCCCATTCTATTTCTCTGCGGTGGGTTCTGACTGACTGGGGTACTACCACTCAGTGGTGTAGGTGAAGGTGCTATAGCAGGAGTAGGTACGGACTGTGAGCTAGTAGATGGAGTACCTACGGGGTTATTCTGAGTCCCTGTCTGTTTCTGAGGAGTATAGGGGTGGTAAGGGATACCCCCCTCTGGTTCTTCTGTGGTGCTAGGGATCTGTTGTCTAATACTATCTGAACTGTCTTCAAATACAGGAGAACTAAAATCTACTTTATACTTCTTTCCACTACGTGTTCGTCCAATGTCATCAAAATCACTTTCAAACTCTTGTGACATTACTATCTTTACTTATTCATCTGAGACTAGATCCATTGTTCCTTTTTCATATAGCAACATCTTAAGGGACAAGTTTAGAGATCTTAGGTACTTACCACGATATCCTTTGAAGAAGTATCGTTCAGCTGCGCTGAAGCTCTTTCTCTGGTCAACTGCAAATTCTGTAACGTAGCCTTCTAGCACACTGGTAAGCCAGAAGTCCACTGCTCTAGTAATTGGATTGTCAAGGTTCTGCACGGTCTGAATCAGCTCCGGTGTCCAGACAATGTTTATTTTCTTCTTGAATGTGTTCCTATCTGTCAGCTTGGATAACCAGTCGAAAAGCTCATTTCCGTAGGTTACAAAAAATATAGCGTGTATGTCTGAAGTGATATGCTTTTCTAACCAGGCCTCTGTGCTTAGTCTCGGACTCCTATTCTCTTTCTTGGCGAACTCCCTTAAGTCTGAATCCAACCACTGGTGAAACTCTTCTCTAGTAGGATGCCAGTCGTTTAAACCGGCAACAGAACCATTTGTTGATTGCATGGGCAGACCCGGGTTTACTATAATCAATCAACAACACCCCTAACTCACTAGCCCTTTCGGCGATAGACCGCGAAGCGATCTGAAGTCTCACCCGAAGTGAATCTAATGGGTTGGCCAAGACTCAAGTGTCTTGGACCAGGTTCTGCGCATCCTACTTTTCTTCTCTTACTCCTGTGAGCCACAAAGTCAGCTATATCTACGCATCGCACATCCCCGTCTCCTCGCAGCACTTCTAGCCGTGTGATCCTTATCCACGCGCAAGTCGCACGGTTTCTTCCCGCGTCGCACAACTTCCACTTACTCACAACATATCCAACCTGATCGCATCTCTGCGCACCACGGGACACCCAACCTCTCTTCAACGCTAAGCCCTCAGCTCGCAGTATCACGCACTGCAGCTCCTCTGCCGGTGCGATATCGCCTCTCTGCGATATCTTACCACTACGACTTTGCACTCTTAGCGTTGACTGTGTCACCGTGCGTAACTCTACTTTCCAAAAGTTATATTGTGATTAAGTGGTCATTAGAAACAGACGTAAAGGAGTCTTTAAACAGCTTACTAAAATACTTCAACTTATCTCTATCTTCTTGCATTATCATGAGCTGAACAATACATACATTCACTTACTGCAACTAACATTATATGCATAATAACCAGTAACAATAAGCAAGTACAACCACATTCATGCAACACATAGCACGCAGATTTAACGTGGTTCACCCCCGGGATGGGAGTTACGTCCACCAAACTGTGCTTCTATTATATCTCTTGAGGGAAGTTAGCACAGTCTGTTGCACCGCATATGCAGCGCGAGATCTCTTCTAGATCTTTGGCCTATTTCTCTCTCTATATTTCCTCTCTTTCAATATATCCTTCCCTCTCTTTCCTCTCTCTGGATGGTTACATACAGACTCAAATGACTCATAGACAAGCTAAGTGTCTGGATCGTTACAACACAGTCTGCCCGATTGACTCCTGAGTCTACTTCAAAAATAATCTACTGACCAACTACGACTCCTCCTACAAGCCAACCCACTAGCTAACTGACTGATTAGCTAACCCTTTACAATACAAAATGCAAGCTTTTATAGGCATCCCGAAGGTCTCGCCATTACAACACTGTGGGCCTGTCCCAACAGTAAACCCATACCCTAAATAATGACAGTCGATCCTCTCTGTCCTTGAGGTAGCCGCTTCCCGTCACACCACAGCTCTCTGCAGTCTTCCATGCTTCCCGGCACTGACCATGGGTACTATGCACCGCTTCTCTCTTCTGTCCTTCGCCTTCAATGCTTGAGCCTCGTTGCTCCTTCTTCTTTATGAGGGTCGCTGAGCCCTCCTGTCTTCCGCCGCTGCCTTCAATGCAGTGGTTGAGCTTTCTTCTCTCGGCCGCTCGGGTACCGTTGCCTTCTTGACTTTTCTATCCCAAAAGTCATGGTTTCCGGCTTTGCTCTCCAGCTGGAAACGTGCTACGGCGTCGTAACTCTGCCTTGCCTTCTTTTTGCCAAAACTTATCTCTCCGCCAAAACTAGCAGCTTCTTCTGTAGCTGCGGGACCCTGCTCCAACATTTATACACATTTCCATGTGTATTTTTACTAGCCAACGTGTCATAAAATTAATTATTTTATTTTTGAATTTTATCTTTTATGGAGCCGACTTGTAGGTTAAGGGAGGTAAGCTGCATTTATTTTTATTTTATATTGTGTTGCACACATTTTCTTTAATGATCAACCTTACCATTAAAATTTTGTCAACAGATTAGGGTTGTTTTTAAGGTCAACACAAATTTTTAATCATTTTGTATTTTTTTATTTAGATTTTGTCACATAACCAATCCTTACCATAAGCAAGGGTTTCCTCCATAAGCATAAGTAAGGGTGTCCTTGTTTCCATATGCAAGAGGGATTCTTCAAAGTTTGTCATCATCTTCAAGGTGGGATTCTTAAAAAAGGTTGTCATCATCTTAACCACATCATCACCTTTAAGGGTACAAGGACCAAGCCACCATATGCAAGAAGGTCATGCGTCCACCTCCAAGGACTCCATGGCCTCATCAAGGATATAAAGGTCATCATCAAGTGCAAGTGAGTGTTTCCAAGTGTCCAAGCACCATCATACCACCATATAAGTGGGTTTCAAGTCTTTCTCATGCCCTAGGGCCATCTCCAAGAGTTCCAGGACTCCATCAAGCCATCAATGATCATGCACACTACAAATGACCACAAAATGTGTCATTTGGACCATTTGGTGTTCCAAAGGATTATTTAACATGCTAAGGGGCTTCATGGGATTATTCATCACCTCAACCAAATAGCAGGACCTCCAAGGGTCAATATCCATCATGCTATCACATGTGGGGTTTCCAGGCCTTCTCCTAGGGTACCATGACTCTCTCAAATCATGGATGACCACATAATGGGTCATTAATGCTTCTTCAACCCATCAAGGGCTTCTCAATCATATACAATATCTTCAACACCATCTCCGGGGTCTTCAACGTCATCAGCAGGGTCTTCAACATTGTCAACAAGGTGGTGGATCTAAGATCCAACCTTGTGGGTATAGGGACCTTGTCAACTGGATACAAGGTGCTTCAAGGAACAACCCATCTCTGTATGGGCTCCCAGGCACTGGTTGTGAGGGTATTGTGATCATCCATACTTGTTCACTGCAAGAAGGACTAGGTGGCATCAATAACTACCTATGGGGCCACTGCAAGTCCCATATTGGCATTAATTACAATTCAATCAACAGACACCACATATATTCCACATCATATGACAAACCATTATTGTATCCATTTGCAACGATTCCAAACCATATCATATAAACCATGTTTCAAACTATACAATGGCCAAACCATACTCCATATCCATTGAAACATATAGTATCCAAACCACATGTCAAACTATACAATAGCCAAACCATAGTCCATATTCGTTATATCCACCATTTCAACTTTCAAACAAAAGCACGTAGGAAAGGGAGAGGCCAACGGGTTTGAACCCAGGATCTCTTCCGCGTGCTTCCAACATATTTACCAATGGGCCATGACGCTTCCGATGATCCAACAATGACATATAATATTTAAAAAATTGTTGCAGTGACAGGGCCAAAGGAGGGGGGTGTGGCACCTCCACACGCACCCAAAAGACTATTTAAATCATGGAAATTTGAACCCCAAAGGTAATTTTGGACCATTTGCAGGCACAGATACCAAGTAGTAGGTACATGAAATTTATGTGCATAGTTCCTAAGGTGGGAAAAGTACAAATTCGTACAACGCAGGAAGAGGTTGTCTCATTTTGCATGCTAGAGAAGGCGTCAGGAAAATATGGTCGATTTTATACTCATTTTTCTCAAATTTTCGAGATGATTGCAGTGGTGCTATTTATTTTTTCTAGTGACTAATAGAAAATAGAAGTGGTTCCAGAAACCCATTATTGTAATATTTGAAGAATTAATAAGATCGATCTTCTCATTGGAAGTGTCCCAGAGACGTAGCCCAACATGGGTGAACTCCGTTACCAGTTCTTGTCTATCAATTTCATGGTTTCATTTATGTTTATTTGTTTATGTGTGAATATTTAAGCATTTAAATTTTAGTTTTTAAAGCTTGTTAATGAGTATTTAACATATAAATTTCACATGTAGATTTTGGTTAAAAAAAGATCCTAAAATTTTAGATCATCATTAGTGGCTGGTTCCCTCACTATTAGGTAATGAGAAGACATCAATGCCTCCTACTTGATAGATTCTACAAGTGTTCAACTCCAATACATTTATTCACACTTGTTAGAATGTACTAGGTACCTTGGTGCCCATTATCATCATTGGTGGGTTGCCTCACATTTGTTAATGTTATACATCAATGATCGACAATAAAATGGTGTCCTTTATGTTTGAGTTTAGATGATATATTCACATTATCAAGATTTGTACCTCTTATTAGTTTGGATGGATGAAATTGGTCAAACAATAAAATCCTCATATTTTTCTATTGCCTAAGTTGCGCAAGACTGTACCATACATCATATGACATTAGTACCATTGGGAGAATTGGTATTCAAATTAGTTCTAGTTTGTTATCCTAATGTATGTTGAGGCATAATTTCATGTCCTCTCATTTATGACCATGGGGCTGAATTCCTAGCCCAATTAATCCCTTGGGTGTAGGAGAAGAATAATCCATTAAGGGGATTAATTTTTTTATGCAGACAATTAATTAAGTAGGGGTAATTAATTTTCTTTAGAAATAGAAATGCATTTGAAGATAAAATATTTGTTTCATAAATTAAGTTAATATGAAAATATATAAAGTAATAATGATCCAAGTGGGGCACATAGGTGGATGGGGTTGACCAAGGAATCTTGGGAACAAAAGGGGAATTAAAGTAAAAGCAAGAGAAAAAAAGAAACTAGGAGAAAATTAGAAAGATCCAGAAATGTGCCAAAAGGAAGGTCAGCAAGAAAAGCAAGAAAATTTAGAGGGAACAATTTATAAAAATAAGAAAATCATGTCAGTAATAAAAGCAGGAAACAAGAGGGCACACTTTCCAAAAGAATAAAAGCATGTCAGTTGGAAAGGCAGGAAAGTAAGCGAGACAAAACAAGAAAGTTCCTATTCAACTCATGAGGGTGCATTGGTTGAGGAAAGTGGGCCATATGATGAGAAAATTAGACCATGAATCCCAAATTCTATATAAAATAATTACAACATATCACTATCGATACTTTTGGTCATTTGAATTTTGTCTTGAGATCTCTGCTACTTAGTAGTTGAGAGATGTGCCTCAACTGAGATTTGGGTTATGTGCCTCTTAGAAGTTTTGTTTTATCCTTGTACATGAATATGGTGCAGCCATTAATGGAGTTTATTTGCAGGTTTTGAATTCATATTCCATCTAATTCGAGTCTCCTTGTAGGCCTTGGACAGTCTCCCATTCAATATTGAAGGCCTTGATAATTTTCTCTTCCTTTCTAAAAGTGGAGTTGGAGTTATGAATGGAGATTAGTGGCCTTCATCCATTTATTAGCATGTTTCAGGTGGATATATAATATCCATATGTTCCACAAGTATTGAATAATTTTTAGGGTTCTAATCTCCAAGTTTTCTCAGTGATTGTAGCTTCCCAATGCATTGTATGAATGCATCTTGCTAAAGAATGCATTGTAAGATATTATTGAGAGTTATTTATATTTTATATGGATTTTATTAATGTTAACAATACTCTCAGAAATTTTTATAATTGTTTTAATCAGTATGAATGAGTTTTACTTGATTTAATCCAACCTTGTTTAGATTTGGACCTAGAATTGACTAGTTTTACTGTATTATGCATAAATCGACCTCTATGTCACTAAATACACTCATTATTGTTTTGATATGTTCATAACATACTTATATAAGGACCCAATTCCTAAAACAGAGAATTCATAGCCTCCTTCACCTATTTGGGAAAGCCAGAAGATGAATCTAGTGAGCTGTCTTAAAAGCTAGTTTTACTAATGTGACCTTTAGAATATTTCCATATTGTTTCTGTTCTTTACAAAAATACAATTAATTATACATATATCCATAAAATATTACTAAAAGTATCCCTGATCCTCTCATAACTACTGGTTGATTGGTGACTGTATTGTAAGGGTTCTAGTAGGCATATGTTGGGACTCCCAAGAGCCTCATAGTAGAATTCAGCCTGGATAATGTTCAAAACCTAAAAGGGCCCAAAAAAATGTTCTTAGGAACCTAAACAGTCAGGACCCTTACCTTGCATTGTTGATCTTACTTAATTACCAATCTATTCACTCATTCAACTTGCAAATTTCCCTGCATGTTAACTAGTTCATTAAAAAATTGTGTAATAGATTTAGTGAGACTTAAATATGATCTAGGTTTATTACACATAAATAAAATATGTATCTATGCGTGGATATGATATCCTATTTGGCATGGATCCACTGTGTATCATTTTCATGGCCATTATCCACTTCTATATATGTCTCATGGATCCACTGTGTATTCTTTTGTCGTCATGATTGTGACATCATTTATATTTCATGGATATGTAGTGGTGGGATTTTTCCTTCTTATCTTGACCTGCAGTTCAAAAACAACACAATACCAACAAGAGACCACAATAAATCGGCCTGATAGAGCAAGCTCATTTGGCAACACCCGCGAGGCAGGCACAGTCTCACCCGAGATATCTTAATGGGTAACTGCCAGAACCATGTTTCCACAGTTGGTGATGGGTTATAGTCCCTTGGCGTGTGACCAAGGCGCTCGAAAAAGATGAGGGGATGGAGTCTTCCAGTCTACGACAATGACACAACCAAGTGCCACAGGTCACCCGGGTGACATGACCTTGTCCTTAACTTCTTAACAAATGGCGCAAGTATGCGATGCAGTCGATTCCTTATAATTAACAGGAAGTGCACAACTTATATTAAACTTAGCATATTTAACCATGAACTCATACGCAATAGTCCAACAATACACACACACACACACACACACACACACACACACACACACACACACACACATATATATATATATATATATATATATATATATATATATATATTGTGACATACACTCAAAGAAATTGTAACTGTAAATATGTAAGATAAGAAAACATTCACATAAACATTCACCATTCAACACATCCACATATGACACACGAAATAATGTGGAAACCCATCTGGGAAAAACCACCAAGGTGCTCTTCATCTGGCATGAGAAATATAGGTAGCACCTTGCAGTCTACAACTTACAGACTGTTCTTAAGATATGTATTTTTTACTCAATATTCTTGCTCTCATGCTCTCTGGTTTATTCTCTATCTACTCCTACTGATCCGCACACAACCTGGATCAACTCTTTTTCTTTACTAACAGTCTATGCACATAGCTGTAAGATCGGCGGCTCAACAACCTTCTACTTCTACCAGACTCTCCTCTGAGTCGACTACTAAATCTAATAGAATCTAACCAAAACTGACTGAATGTACTAAATCGAACCACTGACAACTAACTAATCTGAAACCTTATACAAAGCGGGTTTCTTCTATTTATAATATTTACAAGACCACACAAGGTCGACTGAGTACCACTAAGTTATTAAAGACTCAGGTAGCTACAAAAATATCTGTTACATTCAATTCTGACCCACACCTAGCCACGAAAGTATTGCAATGCATTAACCACAGCCTTAACTAGCCATGGAAACGTATTTCAGCTCGTATGTACTAGTCATAACTAGTCGCAAAACTGTCCTTCCATCATCTACTGGTTCGTCCTTTTGCCATCTTCCTTGATTTTCTCTTGTCCAGCATTAAATCTTCTACTTTCCTCTTCCACTGACTTTGGATGTGATTTTCCTCGTCGCACCAACCCCGTCGTAGCTTCCTCTCCTCTGCTCTTACTTTCCATCTTCATCCCGTCTTCTTCGTCGCGCACATGTTTTATCTTTCTACGTCGATTCCTTTCCTTCCTTCTTGACCTGATTTTCCCTTGTCATGCGCACACTTTTCCTTCTTCTCTTGCACGTTAGCTTCTTCCTTGTGCACTTTCCCTGGCCCAATAGGTCCCCAACACTCACATGTGGCTCTTCTCGAGACACTAAGAAAAAATGGATATTTTCGCAAAAATGTGATTACTTGCAACTTAAGCCTCTAGCTTAGGCTCCGACCCAGGCTACGCGGGAGGACCAACCTTGTCCTGGAATTCATTCATCATCTGTTTCACTCTAGCAACTTTCGTTGTTACTTCATCTACCTATGTGGCTAATTGCTCCACGCAGTCGGAACTGATATGTTTCGACGGTCATGCCTCCAATGACTTCACCATATATTGAAGCTTTTGATGAACATGCTGAATAAGGCCTATGAGCTGTGCTGATTCTGATGGGTGTGCTTCCACCTTTGCTTCCCTAGTCCACTCTTACTCATGGAGAGCTTGGACTTCCTGCTGCAGCTGCTTGATCTCTTCCATCTTCGTAACCTTTTCCTGAAATGACAGCTTCTTCATCTCTGCCTTTTTTGTGGTAATTTTCTCATTAGCCTGCCACTCACTTTATCTGATCTTTTCTCTAGCCTCATACTCTAGAAGCGATTCCCAGATCATGGAAATGGCTTCAACTTCCTTAGCATAGATTTTTTTTCCTTCACTTATCTTATCAACAGCCTTAGACGCTGCTCTGTTTCGCTCTTTGAGCACCTTAGGAGGTGTGCTCGGTACCTGCCTTGCATGAAGTTCCTCAACCTGATTCTTCAGCTCCATGAAAATCCACGGTAAACCGAGAAACCTTAGAAACTGAATCTTCATCTTCCTGGATCTCTTCCAGTTGGAATTCTACGACCGTGCCCTTAATGGCTTCAGCTAGTGCAACCTGGCTATGCTCTCGCGCCTCAATTTATTTCTCTTTATCTTTTAGGAGGGCCTTGCATTGCTTGGCCTTCCTTTGTTGTTTCGTTTCCTGATAGGAAAAAAAATTCTCCCTGAGTCGTATTTCAGTCACAACTACCTGTTGTAGCTCATATACTTCTCCCAATGAGATCTTGGAGAAGTCAATCTGTAATGTGTCAAACTCCTTGATAACATCATCAAATGCACTCGTCATCATCCCTGTTTCCATTGTGCACCCCTGGATTTTTATTTTGATTGAAAACATTATTTTTGTTGTTACTAGAGGAACATTGGGATCCACCCCGTAAGTTTCAGCCTCGACAGCGGATTTGACATCATTAATGGCCTCTATAAGCTTATTGAGGTGCCCTACAATTTGACCAGCCACATTCGCCTGCTGCGTATTCAGAACTTTGAGGCTTTTCTTAGCGACCTTGGATACAACATTTGCTAGCTCTTGAACATCATCCTCATCCAATGTGTTTGTATGAGCCTCTCTGTCGACTGTTCTCTTCTTATGTAGTGAACTGCAATGTTGCTACTATTCTTTTTGGTGGTTCTGGGTGTCCTCATCAGTAGGTGTATGTTCTTCATTGCTTCGATGGTAGCCACCATCACCATTGTTAACATCTTTTTCTTCTTGCGACTGGTTGTCTTGACCGCCACCTCCATTGTGTCCTTGGCCATTGCCTTGTCCAATTCTAGCATCACCGCCTGTGCCAACATTTCCCCCTTGGTTAGCTGGTGGATCTTCTTAGTTTTCATCTTCAGGTAGCGACTCTTCTAGTGGACCCCACCATTCATCAGGAAACTCCATGACAATGGTGTCCACATCATCATCAGTGATCATGAACCCTACCTGGTGTGCTTGCTTGGCCGGGTCGTTCTTTGGCTCCAGGATCATATTGTATGTGCCTGCCTAGAAATTGATGAAGGCCACATACTTGTGCATCGTCGCAGCCCAGACTCAGTGGGATCTCCTGATAACATCGCGCAGCACCTTGACATGCAAAAAAAACTCGATGTTACTATCCTTCTGGAGAATTTTGTTTTTCTTATCCTCCCACAGGTTTTGGTACTTTGCACTATGGAAAGGTAGTGGGACATCCATTTGTACATAATATGGTGGGTTGACCCACAAGGTGAAAAAGATTAGGATGAGCAGCCAGGAGTAGTGGAATTCGTAATTAGGGTCCTCCTGGGCTTGTTCTACATCATCAATAAGTTCATTTAGAAAGAACTACGACCAGTTGAAAGTCACACATTGTGTGCATTGCTCTGCGATCTCTACCACTCCAACGGTGCATTTATTTGGTCTCATTTTGTGCAACAACTTGCATGATAGGATCCTTCCAGCGAAATGCATGTTGACGTCTTCGATAAGAGAAATAAAAAACCCCTTAGCTGTGCACTAAAGCTAATACTTCATTTTCATCTTAGTGGTATCCTTTTTCTAGCGCAAGTATGACATGGGGTCATGTCCTTTCTTTGGCAGTCCTATGATTGACAAGATAGGCTCAACATCAAGCAGGTATGGTCAGTCAAGCCATAGGCACCCTATTCGGAAACAAACCAGGAGTTGTTTCACATATGTATTGGGCTATAGGCTATGGCCAAAATTTGGCATGAACAACATGTTCATCAATCCTACACGGTCAACACCAACAGCCCATTTCATTGGCTTTAGAACCTTGGTCCCAGTTAGGCTGGTTTGAATCATGACCATGTAGTTTGTTCTTTCCAATCCCTCCTATTGTTGGGTGTCAAAATCCTCGAAATTCAACTTGAAAATATTTTGTATTATGTCCATTAGCATGGGTATGCGCTGAGGGATCCGAGGTGCGACTACAAATGTATTGGCTTTTGTGGGAAGCGCCACTGGATTTGCCTCGTCTCTCCTCGGTTAGAAATAATGCGAGAATTTTTCTTCTTCCTCCTTAGCTTGCAGGTCTCTATAGGGTGGGGAGTCATCTTCCATCAGCTCTTCCTCCAACACGTCCTCCTCCATGGGTTCTTTTTCAGCGTTGTTCGCAACGGCCTTAGACTTGCGTTTCCTTGTCATTTCTAGTTGGCACGACTCTCCAGCCACTCTCTTCCCAGCCTGTCTTGGCTCTTTGATAGGTTGTGCGGGTGCATTTGGGGGGTTTTGAATAGGTTTTGACATAGGGTGCGAACTAGGGGGTGGGACAGGGGCTGGAGCAGGCGTAGGAGTAGGATTCTTTCTTGTTTGTGCCATTGGGTATAGTTTTGGTATGGCTACTGCACTTTGCGTGAGTCGATATCTTCTTCAATTGGATAGACCGAGGGGACAATCACTTCGGATAGCTCACTTGCACTGGAGATCTCTATTACCATGGGTGTCGGCTCAATTTGTGAGAGGCTTTGGCTCTATAACTCTTGACTCTGGTTCTCTCATGCTTTGTTTGTGTGCGTAAAAGACTATTTTGATGGTGAAGCCTTGTATTTATACCTGCCCATGGGTCCTATAGTCATCATACGATGGGAGGTTGGGGTCTAATCGATCACATGGGATTCTCAGCCGATTCTCATTAACTCGACAGCTAGAGCGCTACTCTATACTTGTTAGCACAGTTATGGTAGTTATGTGGAGGACGACTGATGGGACTTGTTATGTCAGGAATTTGTTTCTTACCTTTTCATGTTCAATTACCTTTTTGATCAAGTTTTCTTATTTCTTTGACTTTATCTTTTCAATTACTATAGGAGCTTTTGGGTATTTACTTTAATTTTTAATTTTTTTTGCCTTTAGAGTTATTTTGTTTTTTTCCTCCCTTAGGTCTTAAAGGGTTTTAAAAGGTCATATTATTGAATGATGGATTCATAAAATCATATTTTAAGCATGGTCATGCATAGTCATTACTCAAGCAGCCTTTAAACTTCATACAAAATGACAAAAAGCTGTAAAAAAGCACCAAAACAGTGTTAAAATTATTCTTGTAGCGCTGGAGCCAAAAAATAATGAAGGCGCGCTACAAGAATATTGCGGCCCTCAATTCTTCCGATTTTTTAGCAAATTTTGGTGTGTTTTCGAATTAATGAATGACTAATCACGTGTTCTGGAGAGTTTGCTACGTGCTATCTCAGGAATCAGCATGAGAATAAGTGGTTTCATATCGTGAGGAAGGGCGTGGTCATCATGAATCATAAAGCAGTTTATCACGACAGATGGCCGGTTAAATCAAAGTTAATCTGAGGACAATTACTTCTTATCGTTTCTGAAAGCTGAGCAGTTAATGAAATGACGGTGCCGGCCTAAAAACATGGATATTGCAGTTACAAAGCCGAGTGGAGGTTTTCACAGTTGCTCCGAAAACTAGGGCTTCTTCATTTTGACATCTGGACTTAAATTGCATCCTGAAGGACACCTGTACAGTCGAGGTGATCAAGTTGAACACTCAGGTCATGATTTTAAACCACTGCAGTTGATTAATTTAAAGGTATTTCACGATAAGCCACTATAACTGATAATTTGGGTCTTTTTCGCGGGGAACTATTCAATCAAAATTGATTAAGGGAAATGATAAATTATGCACTCAAATGAAATTTCGACCAGAAAAATAACTGCCTGAGTCATTCTAAGAGGTTATGTTGAGTGGAAGACTGACAAAATAGCTTTATGTTGGAACTGTTCATTTGTTGAAGTTCGAAAGAGGCTAGGTTGAAATACAATGTATGTTATGATGGTTCAAATTTAATAATGCTGCTGGTACAACATGAGATGAAGGAAATGTACATTTGACAACGTTTAAAAACCTAGATAGCCTAAAGACCTAATTTTTCTAGGTTTTAAAGCTTATTGTTTTTGAAAGCCAAAAGAAGCAGGGAAGAGCTAAAGGCTTGAGACCAGAGGAAGATCTACTGTCAATTTGATACCTGAGATTACTGAGCTGAAATGGACTAAGTTTAAGATTGTTCTACTCTATAAATCTTCTCATCTGACCTATAAATAGTCTGCATTTAGTCTAAAAAGTTGACAGTTGGGATTCTTCATGTAAAACTCTTTTGTGAAGAGATTGTTTATATATAATGCTGGCAGGTTATGAGTACTAATTCACAAGTTCATTCTATATGCTGGAGGTAGAGAGTCATTGGAATAATTAAATGGAATGACAATTATCAGTGATAGTGAAGAACCTAGCCTGTATTAAGCAAACAAATGGATCAGTCAAGAAAGTCATAAGGTATTGCTCATTGAAACCTGAGAGGTTCGAGAGACAGAAAATCAATTATTAGATCATCTATTGAACCCAAGAAGCCATACAGTTTCCAGTTTCTAAAGAAAAAATGGGTAAGAGTGGTAAGAGTGGTAAAATTAACAGAGCTGAACCTACTGATGTAGGTTGGATCTAAAAAACTTCCTGGATGTGTTGAACTATTCCAACAGGTTGGTTGGCTTGAATTATTTAAAAGAATAAATGGGTATAATGCTGAAGTTTCTTGTAAGTTTTCATAGTGTTTAAAAGATGACATGGTGACCTTTGATACCCTTAAGTTCAGGCTGACAGTAGAACTGATTGCAGACTCCCACAGGGGTTAAGAATGAAGGTGAATTATGGTTTAAGAAATCACCTTTTACCTTTGATCCTCAGAGATACCTATTACCAAATGTCACTCCTGACTGGAATAAAGGCATTCTTATTCAAAATTTGAGAAAGGAATGGGTTGAACCAATCAGAATTTTGTAGAGTTATATTACTTACGAGGGCAGGTATGCTTATGTGTTTAAGTATCACTTCAGGTTTTTGCAACATATGGTGGGACAGTCCAAGATGAACCTTCCATTTTTCCTATTCAAGAGCTTGCAAAAAATGGATAGCAGGGTCAAAGGGCATATGGACCATTCCTCTCAGTCCATCTTTCATCATGGGCTAATCAAGTTGATTATTAGCACTGTTTTGCAGCATGAAGGTAAAAGTTGGGACTTCTTTCTTTTCTGGTCAGGATTTCATGTCAAACAAGAAGATGAGCAGCCTAAGAGGCAAGCAGATAAAGGGAAGGTAATGATGAGGAAACTAGGTCAAAAAGCTAAACTTGAAGACAAGGAGGATGTTGAAGTTGAGAAGGCAGCAGAGCATGTGGAGGTTGACAGTAAACCCAAGGTTTTTTTAGTTGGTCCTGCAGGTAGATATTCACTGTTTTCAGAAGAAGAATTGCAGCCTAGGCAACAGTTGATACCAGCAGCAATTTCCAAGGAAGCTAGAGCTGCTGTTATAGAAAATGTTGCTATGCCTGAAGATGATTTTCAAACCCAACAGAGAAGTCCACTCACCATTCTCTCAGATGATGAGGGATATTTACTAGAAGAATATCAGCCCATTGATAAAGCATAAGGCAAGCATGAAATCTGTGGAGAATTCTTCATTTCAGAGATCAAAGCAGCTAAACCTAATAAGAAGAAGAAAAGGACTGTAACCCCATATTGGAGGCCTAAAACCAGGCCAACAAATAAACTAAGATGGAATATGAAGAGGTTACTTAATCCAAAATTGAATTCCAAACAAGAGACTGTCTTCATTGATACTACCTCAAATGAAGAGACAGAAATTGGTAAAATGGACAGTAAAAACAAAGGAAAATTAGTTGCTAAACCCTCTTCTTTTCAGCCTGCAAAGGTAAAAGGATTGTCACAGTCTGTAAAAGAGTTAAGGAAGCCCAAGTTTTAATTGTCTGCCATAATTCTTGAAATAAAAAATAAACTTTTGAAGCAACAGCAGGAAGAGAAAGCTAAAGTATCTTCTGTTGAAAATCAAGAATGGGAAGAAGAAGATGAGCTTATACTTAGGGAAGCAGGTATTCTGAAAGACCCTAGTTTTCCTGCTAATTTCACAGACTTGTTAATAAAGGATGCAAACATACCTGAGATCCCTAGTTTTGAACAAGAAAGAATGACAGGAAGGCCAGTTGACATAGATAAAGAAAGCTTGCAGAAAATTATTCAGCAGTATAAACAGCAGGTGAAATACATGAAAGATGGCAATGATGGGTTGATGATGGTTAATAGAGGGCTTATAGAAGAATTACAGGATGTCAACAATCATTTCCAGGAGCTGACAGTAGTACCCAAAGAGGTTCTCAAGAGAAAAATAACTACTGACATGCACTGTACAGAGTTGGAAAGGACAGTAAAGAGCTTGCCGCAGGAAAACAAGAAGCTCACCAAAAAAATAACTAACCTGGAGCAGGAGAAGAAGAAAGCTAAGAGGAAAACTCAAGCATTAGATGGCATTGCTCTGCTAGCTGAGGCAGCAAAAGATCTATGATTCACTTGTTCATTTCAGTTATTTGTTATCTTTTTCAGAAACTCATTAGTTAAGTGATTTACTATTTTTGGTAAATTTCACATTTTGTAATATTTTAAATTTTACTTTATCCTATCGAGTAGTTGAAGAAAGTTAGGGTTTTTGGTACCTAGCTGTTTTTGTAAAAGTAGTATTTAGAGAGTTTTAGAAGTCATTAGTGGGGTTCGATTTTTGGGAGCTACAGGAGGTCTTCAGACTGCTTTTGTCTTCAGACTTGTTCAGGAGTTAAGTACCAAGACTCTTATATGCATTTGATGATGAAATTATGAGATATATGACATTTTTCCCCTTCAGTTTTTTGTGTTGGCTTCATTATTGAACTTGTTTAGTTTATTAATTGATATATTCATTACTGGTTTATGTGTATTTACTGGTGATGCTTGTCTTTTATGAATGAACCTCAGCATAGTGTTTCTGTTGGATCTTGTGTGATATATTATGCATCTTTATCATCTTCTGTTTATGATTTAGTTACTACTTTGCTCATGAATGCATTCCCTGTCTTTCTCCAAAAGTTTACAACCACTAAAACATTGCAGAAACCCTAAACCTAATATGTTTTATTGAATTTTATCTTGAGTGTGTGTTGGCTTGTTTCTCTGGCCTTAGAAACAATTTCTAGCACGAACATCTTTGGCGCTGTTGCCGGGGACGAAGCTGAAGCATATCTTCCCTGGGATACTCATCTATTTTACTGGTTTAAGAGGTGGACTTAAACCAGCACTTTTGAAGGCTAATTTTTCACCAAAATTGTCACAGTGGCTTCTAGCGGAGTGGGAACCAGGAGCAGACCTACTTCACCATTACATTCAGGGGTTTCAGACCCTGAACAAATATTGAAAATAGTAAGAAAACTCCGAAGGTCTCAATCTTTATCAGCCCTCTGTGACCCTGACCAATTGGGTGCTTCATTACATTCAGCTGAAACCTCACCTTGGATCAAACCTACTATACCTGATAGCTCTTTTCAAATCTTTACAAATCCTCAATCCTTTAGAAAAGCCAAAGCTGCCTCTCCTGGTAAAATACCTCTTTTTCAGCTGAAATTAGGTAAAAGTTCGTGGCAGTCAGGTTCTAGTCAAGCTTCTTCATATGCAAAACCAGTCAGTACAAAAATGGCAGCCCAAAACCCTCCCATGGATATGATGGACTGGATGGTTGCAGCCAGGTATGCACCATTAGTCTTACCTCAGCCTTTACATGCATTACCTGGAGGTGATTACCAAAATTATATGCCTAGGTTCAATGGACAGGGGGAAACCATTGTTGAGGAACATTGGGAGGCTTTCCTAAGTTATGCTGACAATCAAAACATTGAGATCAAATATGTATGGATGAGGGTATTTGTTCAGAGCCTTGATGGGGATGTAAGGAAGTGGTTCAAAGAGTTGCCTGCCAACTCAATCACTATAATTGAAGAGCTCCGTGATCTTTTCATGAGGCAATGGGGAGACACAAAGGACCACACCTATTATATAACTGAGTTTGGAGCTCTCAAAAGGAAAAAAGAGGAGACTGTTGCAGATTTTTCCAAAAGATTTAACAAAATGTATAGTAAAATTCCAGCAGAAATTAAGCCTACTGAAACATCAGCTAAACTTACCTATGTGAATGCCTTTGATCACGAATTTTCTTTATTGCTGAGAGAAAGAAGACCTATCACCTTGTTGAACATGAAAGATGCAGCATTGGAGGTAGAGTCCAATTTGCTGGCTTCAAACAGACTTAAGAAAGAAACAGCCTAGCAGCTTTATGAAAGAAAAGGAAAGAAGGAAGCTGCTTCAGGAAGTGTTGCTCCTCAGTCTGCTGAAGCCAAGATAGATGAGATGGCTAAGCTAGTGAAGATTCTCACTGCCAAACTGAATAAACTAGAGCTTGAAAAGAATTCTGGCAAACCTGCTCCAGAAGCTGAAAGGAATCCAAATAACCAGAATCAGTTCAGAAGGCAATTTGCTCCCAGATTTATACCAAGAGAGCGCAGGAACAATGATATCCAGCGAGAAAGGAGGGAGAATGAGGATCAAAGAGTGCCCCCACCTCTTCAAAATAATGTAGCTGATGAAGAAGAAGTTGATGAACAGCTGCTCTTTGAAGAGACTGAGACTGATCAGGATATGAACCATTTTGGAGATGGATTGTCTACAGGTTTTGTTACTGAAGAAGATTTTCTGAATTCAGAATACTACGATGCTGACATGTTTGAAACTGAAGATGATTTAAGCTTGGAAAATACTACTGTAACTGCTGCTATTCATCAGAGTGGACCTAAGAAGACTATAAATCTCAGATCAGGCCCAAAACAAGTGGTCCAAGCCCCGAAGAAGAAAGAAAATGTTCCTGCTAAACAAGTACCTGATCCTGTCATAGAGAAGAAACAATCTACAGAAAAATCAAAGAAGAATGCTGAAATTGAAGAGGTAAACAAATCTGTCTAGAATTTTAGTTTGGAGAATGAACTGGGCAAGTTAAAGATCCCTGTACCTTTGACTGAGTTAATAAAGAATCCTTCATATAAAGAAACAGTCCTGAAAGTGATGAATGTACCCAGTAATCAGCCTGTTTCAGATACAGTTAATTTGCAGGAAGAAAACCCTAGAATCTTCATTGGATCAGCCCTAACTGAAAAAACTGAAAATGAGGCTGGTGCTTCACCCCCTTTTTATGTCACGTTGACTGTACATGATCAAATGATCCACAATTGCCTTTTAGATTTAGGAGCCTCCCACAATTTGATGCCAAAAGCTGTGATGGAAGCCCTGGGTCTCAGTATCACCAAACCTTACCATGATCTATATGCCTTTGACTCCCGAGCTGTGAAGTGTTTAGGAGTAATTAAAGATATGGTTGTCATCCTAGCTCAGTTGCCTATGAAAAGTGTGATAATGGATGTTGTAGTAGCTGACATTACACCAAATTAGTTTGGCTTACTTCTTTCTAGGTCATGGGCTAAGAAGGTTGGGGGAACCTTACAGATGGACCTCTCTTATGCCACCATTCCTGTGTTTGGTGGAGAAAATAGAAGACGGTACAGAGAGCTGCAGTTTGCTTACATAGTCAGAGATGATAAAAACCCCACTAATCATCCCCTATATGCTGTTGACAAAGACCTGGGAACTTGCATGTTAAATTTCAGTGATGAGGATAATTCTGCTGGTCTGTTACAAGTGGAAAAAGAAAAGCCAGTAAAACATAGTAAAAATGAAGAAAATGCACTGTGGAAATTGTATTTTGATGGATCCTCATGCAAAGAGGGTGCTGGAGTTGGAGTTCTTCTCAAATATCCTAGAGGTGAAACAGTGAGGCTCATGTACAAGTTGGAATTTGTAACTACAAATAATACTGCTGAGTATGAGGCTTTGCTACTGGGATTAAAGGCTACTAAAGAATTAGGTATTTAGCAGATTGCTGCATTTGGCGACTCCGAACTAGTTGTTCAGCAAGTGAAGAACAACTATCAAGTGAAGCAGGGTTTGTTGAAGCTTTACCGGAATGAGGTATGGGACATGCTTGAAAATTATTTTGTAGCTTTTAATATTACCTATATTCCCAGGGATTACAACGAGACTACAGATTCATTGGCTTTAGCTGCCACATACTTCAGAATTCCTAAGACTACTCAGTTGAGGTATCCAATTGAAATAAGGTACAGACCTTCTGTACCTGATAATGTAAAACAGTGGAGAGTATTTGAAGATGATATTGAGATTAAAAGGTTTATTGAACTTACAGATGAGTTTTCAAATTCCTTAATTGATCAGGATGAGGATGATGAAGAAGAATAGCTAGATGAAATTGCTGCAGAAGAGATAGCAGGTCATAAGATTATTGAATTGAAGAGTAACTTCATCCCCAAAGGTTTGGTACCTCTGGAAAGAATATTTACAAAGGATGATACACCTTCCAAGCCTGTTGTTCAGTCTTCAGAAGAGAATGTGATAGACTGCAATATTGGTTCAGCTGAACACCCTAGAATGGTCAAAATTTCTAAATCATTGACAGCTGAACAAAGAAATAGATATATCAAACTGTTAAAAGAGCATGTAGATGTCTTTGCATGGTCCTGTGAAGAACTAAGAACTTATGATACAGGAATCATACAGCATAAGGTGCCTTTAAAACCAAATGTTAAACCATTTCGTCAAAAACTGAGAAGGATCAACCCAACTTTGTTTCCTGTAATTGAAAAAGAAGTGAAGAAGCTGTTGGATGCAAAGATAATCGTGCCTCTCAGGTATTCTTCCTGGGTGGATAATTTGGTCCCCGTCAGAAAAAATAATGGAGAGATCAGATTATGTGTTGATTTCAGAAACCTGAACAGATCTTCATTAAAAGACAACTATCCTCTTCCTAAGATTGAACAGGTATTGCAGCAAGTGGTTGGAGCACAAAGGATCTCTATGGTGGATGGTTTCTTAGGGTACAATCAGATTGCAATGCACCCTGATGATAAGAAGAAGACAGCCTTTACAAATCCCTGGGGGACATTCATGTATGACAAGATGCCTTTTGGCCTGATGAATGCTGGAGCAACATTTTAGAGAGCAATGGAAATTGCCTTTGTTGGAGAAAAAGATAAGTTTGTGGTCATTTATTTGGATGATATTACTGTTTTTTCACAGTCAGATGATGAGCATCTGAAGCATTTAAGGCAGACCTTCCAAAAATGCAGAAAATTTGGCCTGTCCCTAAATCCCAAAAAGTCACATTTTGTTGTGCAAGAAGGTAAACTACTTGGTCACCTTGTGTCTGCTGATGGCATCAGAATAGATCCTGAAAGAGTGAAAGCTATACTGAAGATTAGTTTACCCAGGAGCAAAAAGGATGTTCAATCATTCATTGGCAAAATTAATTTTCTGCGGTGGTTCATTTCCAATTTTGCTGAGACTATTAAACAGATCACAGCCATGCTGAAGAAGGACCAGCAAGTCAGGTGGACTGTTGAGGCAAAGGCTGCATTTGAGAAAATCAAGGTAGCTCTTACTGAAGCACCTGTATTGGTAAGTCTTGATTTTACCAAAGAATTTCTTACTTTTTCATTTGCATCAGAAGACACAATTGCAGCAGTCTTACTTCAAAAAAATAAATAAGGATTGGAACAGCCTATTGCCTTTTTCAGTAAAACTCTTAGGGATTCTGAGCTGAATTACAGTATATTGGAAAAGCAGGCTTATGCTCTGGTGAAGGCTTTAAAAATTTTCAGAATTTATGTCCTGCACTCAAAAGTTATTTCATTTGTTCCAAATGCTGCAGTGAAAGATGTCTTAACACAGCATGATAGTGAGGGTAAAAGAGGCAGTTGGATTGCAAAGATTATGGAGTATGATGTGGAAATTAGACCCACCAAACTTGTCAAGGGACAAGGTTTAGCCAAGCTACTGGCTGAATCAAATTGTCAGGCTCTGGGACTGCATGTCATGGCTGAAGAATCAGTGCCTGAAGAAGCTCAAGTACTTACGGAAAAAGAAAAGATCATGGACTTTTATTCATCATCATCCTGGTATGCAGACATTGTTCATTTTCTGTTATTTCTGCAATGTCCTGAGCATTTGGACAGGAAGGCTGCCAGATCTTTGAAACTCAAAGCTACTAAGTATTGTTTGGTAGAAGATCAATTGTTCTGGAAGGATCCAGGGGGTATCTTGCTCAGATGTTTGGACCAATCTGAAATAGGAGAAGTGATCTCAGAATCCCATGAAGGTGCCTGTGGAGGGCATAAGTATTGGAAAGAAACAGCTTACAAAATTTTACGAGCTGGATATTATTGGCCATCCTTGTTCATAGATGTTTACCAGCAGGTAAGAACCTGCATTCCTTGTCAGAAATTTGCTAGTAAGCAGAAATTATTATCTTTGCCTTTGAAACCTATTGCAGTCAATGCCCCTTTTCAGCAATGGGGTCTGGACTTTATTGGAGAAATAAATCCAGCATCTTCAGGACAGCATCACTGGATTCTCACTGCAACAGATTTTTTCACAAAATGGGTGGAAGCCATTCCTACAAGGAATGCTATAGATAAGGTAATCATGGATTTCATTGAAGAAAATATCCTGAGCCGGTTTGGCTGTCCACAGAGATTAATAACAGACAATGCAAAGGATTTTAAATCCAGAGAAATGGTGACCTTTTGTGAAAGAAATGGCATCATATTGAAGCATTCAACCCCCTATTATCCGCAGGGAAATGGTCAGGATGAATCCTCTAACAAGAACATCATTCAGAGCATCAAGAAACTGCTCAAGCATAACAAAAGGTCTTGGGATTCAATGCTGAAATATGCATTATGGGCAGACAGGATCACAGTGAAGCAAGCCATTGGGAATTCTCCTTTTCAGTTGGTTTATGGTACAGAAGCAGTTTTCCCTGTTCAATTGGGGATCCCAGTGATGAAGTTTCTCCAGAATTCTCAAGAGGAGACAAATGATATGCAGAGGAGAATTTTTGAGATGATTGAGTTACAGCAAAACAGGGAAAAGGTGGAGGAAAAGGCACAGCTGTACAGAGCCAAGATTAAAAACAGGTTTGACAGGAACATTAAAGAAAATACTTTCTCAGTGGGTGAGATGGTTTTAAGGTGGGATGCAAGAAAAGAACAAAAGGGTAAGCATGGTAAGTTTGACAATCTTTGGTTTGGCCCTTTTTTGGTATCAAAAGTTTTAGAGAACAATACTTTTATCTTGCAGTCCTTGGAAGGTGAGGAGTTGTCCAGCCCTGTTAATGGGCGATTCCTCAAGCATTTCTATAGTTTATAAGAGCATTTTCACTTGTCATTGTACATACCGGTGTGATTGAAGTATAATAAAGACTCCATAGCCCAATGGAAGTTTTGCAGACAGGTAGATAGAAGACAGAAGGCACTGGTCTATAGGTTCTTGAAGCCTCACAGGGAGGACTTCATCTCGCAGCTGGAGCCAAATGTTATGTCAGAAATTTGTTTCTTACCTTTTCATGTTCAATTACCTTTTTGATCAAGTTTTCTTATTTCTTTGACTTTATCTTTTCAATTACTATAGGAGCTTTTGGGTATTTACTTTAATTTTTAATTTTTTTTGCCTTTAGAGTTATTTTGTTTTTTTCCTCCCTTAAGTCTTAAAGGGTTTTAAAAGGTCATATTATTGAATGATGGATTCATAAAATCATATTTTGAGCATGGTCATGCATAGTCATTACTCAAGCAGCCTTTAAAATTCATACAAAATGACAAAAAGCTGTAAAAAAGCACCAAAACAGTGTTGACCGTATTTTCCTTCAGGAGCTGGTATGCTCTTCAATCCTTCTCTTCATGCCCTACCAACTTGCAGAATTTACAGAACAGGTTTGCAGCAGTACTTACAATATTTTTTAAGTATAGAAAGTCTTTGTTGTGGTGTCCTCTAATCTGGAATATGCAACACTAGGGTAGTCCATGGCTACTTAATGAGTTTGGTGCATTGGATGAGACATAATTCATGAAGGTCGAACAATTATCCATTTCATGCACCATAAGTCTTCGTGGGATTCTTTACCTTTCTTGATTTCCTGAAGCTATATCGTTAGATTAGCCAACTGTGACTGAATCTGCACCATCCCTGTGGCACCCTCACTGATTGGTGAAGATTCTAGCTTCATCACCAATTCTAGCGCTTTTGTCGACGACTCAATATTTTGTTACATCAATGGGCCTCGGATGTGTGGTAGTAGCTCAACAATAAACCACTCCTTATGCTGAACCTATGACATATGGAAACTTACTTTGGCCATCAAGGTCTTAAACTGTTGGTCAAAGTCCCATACTAACTTTGCCAATGCTTGTTTGATTTCCTTGATCTCAGTGATACACTGCGACTCAAATTTAGGTTTTTTTGAACTCAGAGATCTTTGCGGCTCATATCTCTTCAAGGGTTTTCTATGGTGTTCTGGGAGGTACCACGTAGAACTTCATAAACTAGTTGAGCCCACCACCCCTTAGAGTCGTGATCATTTGCGCTTTCTTTAAGTCTGCATTCTGAACTAAGCGAACCATCCAAACAGCTTCACAGATTAACCAATGTTGCTATGTATCTTCTTCTCCATTTCCATTGAATGTGGGTAACCAAATCTCCACCCCATCCATTGCATTGGCATCAAGGTTATCTAATGACTGATCTAATGGAGGTGTTTTATCTTGTGTGCTAGTCGTAGTTCTAGCACTATCAGTATTAACAACTCTTTCAGGAGACAAGGCTCTAGTTCTTACCTCTAGCGATACTCCTGGTGTGATGTAGTTGTGTCCTGAACTTGGTGTCTCTTCAGTCTCTTTAGAGTCTTCTTCTCCTTCTGAGATTGGGCTATAGTCCTCCTCTTCATCGCAAGACCCTTCGTCTACTTGCGACTGAAGTTTGTGTTCACTTTCTTCTAACAGACTAGGAGCTCGTTGAACTTTCTCTATCTTTCTTATCTTCCCTGATCTGAATCTCCTTCCACTCCTTAGGAATCCAACATCTAGTTCGGGTTCTGTACTTCTTGGGAACATCTCAACTCATCGTTTCCCATTTTCTTGATAGGTCGTCTGCGACATAGCCTTCCTCCGAGGTATGCGAATCAGCTACTCAACTGCAATATACCCTTCTCTTAAACGAGCATCTTGATACATGTACTGATAGACAAAAAATACCTTCTTCGGGGTCCTTAGAAAAAATTTCTTTCAGCCTCACTATATGAGGTTATAGCCTCTTCTTCAAACTCAGTAATATATCCTTGCAAAATACTGTCAACCCAAAAAACAATAGCTCTAGAGATGGTGTTACTTACAATGGTTACTTTGTGCACCAAGCGATCACTCCACTCGAATACTTCTCTTCTCTAGAAGTTTGACTTCCTTCTTGCCAATATTGACAGCCACTCGTGTCGTACAATGGGTAAATCTGCAAAGAAGATCTCATGAATATACGAATATATGTATTCATCCACCTAGTTTTCTGCAGTCAACTGAGATCCTGCACTCTCTTCTTGCGCGAATGCTAGTGTCTTAGACTCCAGCCATTCCTCTATCTCATTCTTCGTCGGATGCCACAACATTTCCCTTGACTCAAATGGTTAAC
Organism: Pseudotsuga menziesii; assembly: GCA_001517045.1. Classification (NCBI taxonomy): domain Eukaryota; kingdom Viridiplantae; phylum Streptophyta; class Pinopsida; order Pinales; family Pinaceae; genus Pseudotsuga; species Pseudotsuga menziesii. The sequence goes on along the minus strand of LPNX011141313.1, from coordinate 334,313 downwards.
GGTCCCAGCAACATAACCATTTGTTGGCCTCTTTCTCCTTCTTGTCTTGACCCATGGTTCAACAACAACACAATACCAACAAGACACCATAAGACATCATCCTGACAGAGTAAGCTCAGTTAGCAACGCCCGTGAGACAGGCACAATCTCACTCGAGATATCTTAATGGGTAACTTCCAGAACCATATTTCCATAGTTGGAGAGGGGTTATAGTCCCTTGGTGCACAGGAAAGGAACTTGACAAAGATGATGGGATGGAGTCCTCCACTTTGTGACAGTGACACAACCAAGTGCCACAGGTCACCCGCGTGACACAACCTTTTCCTTAACTTCTTAACATATAGCGCAAGTATGCGACGCATTTCATTCCTTATAATTAACAAGAAGTGCATGAATTATATTATACTTATCATATTTAACCATGAACTCATATGCAATAGTCCAACAATACGTTTAAATAATCATTTATATATATATATATATATATATTACGACATACACTCAAAGAAATTGTAACTGTAAATATGTAAGATAAGCAAACATTAACATAAACATTCACCATTCAACACATCCACATACGACATGGGAAATAACATGGAAACCTATCTGGGAAAAACCACCAAGGTGCTCTTCATCTGGCATGAGAAATATAGGTAGCACCTTGTAGCCTGCACCTTGCAGACTTTTCTTAAAATATGTATTTCTGACTCAATCTTCTTGCTCTCATGCTCTTTGGTTTATTCTCTATCTACTCCTACTGATCTGCACACAGCCTAGATCGACTCTTATACTTTACTAGCGGTCTGTGTACACAGCTACAAGATCAACGACTCAATAGCCTTCTACTTTTACCAGACTCTCCTCTGAGTCGACTACTGAATCTAATAGAATCTAACCAAACCTGACTGAACAAACTGAATCGAACCACTGGCAACCAACTGATCTGAACCCTTATACAGAGCCGGTTTCTTCTATTTATAATAATTACAAGACCACATAGGGTCGAGTGAGTACTACTCAATTATTACAGACTCAGGTAGCTACAACAATCTCTGTTTCATTCAATGTCAGACCATGCCTATCCGTAAAAGTCTTGCAATGAATTAACCACATCCTTAACTAGCTGCAGAAACGTCTTTCAACTTCTCTGTACCAGTCATAACTAGCCACAAAATTGTCCTTCCATCTTATTTTGGTTCGTCCTTCTGCCATCTTCCTTGATTTCTTCCTATCCAACACTAACTCTTCTACCTGCCTCTTCCATCGACTTTGGATGTGCTTTTCCTCGCCGCACCAACCTTATCGCAACTTCCTTTGCTATGTCCTTCGTTTCAATCTTCATCATGTCTTCTCCGGCATGCACATGTTTCATCTTTCTGTGCCAGTTCCTTTCCTTCCTTCTTGACATGCTTTTCCCTTGTCGTGCATGCACTTTTCCTTATTTGCTTGCGCGTCAGCTTCTTCCTTGTGCACTTTCCCTGGCCTAACATGTAGTGTGTGTAATTTGATGGCCATGTTATATCTCAATTTGAGTATGGATATGTCCATCTCAAGGAAACAAATGGTTTACACTTTTTTATCTATTTTAGGTACTTTGTCAGAGCTAAGGGTATTGGAATCTTGACCTTGATTACACCACATCCCACTCCACCCATTAATATAATGTATTTTGACCATTAGATTTCGTTCTGAACTCACACATTAGGGGGAATTCGTTATATATCAAATCAACACTTCTCCATCCATGATGATAGTTCAAAATATGACACTCAAAGTGTCGCTACTCATTCACAAAAAGACACTTATGGATGGAAGAGCCCATGATTTGATCCCTAATGATTACCCTAAGCATTAAAAGTGAGATCCCATCATATTTCCCTTCATCCTAAAATGTTTCAACCATATAAGAGAAAATACATGCCTTGCACACTAGCATGATATGAATCATTTGTATGTTTCCCTTGATCGAGGCACAAATGCAAAAAAAAATACTAATTCTCACTGTGCACACTAGCAAGGCACAAACCATTCACACTTTTCCTTTGGTTTGGGAGCAAATTCAAAATTGAGAGTTATGGAAGTTTCTAAAACTAATTGGCTCAGTTGTAACCTATTGAACCACTTAGAAACTATCTCCAACTATCTCCATCAAACTTAAAAGGATATGAGATGGTCCAGGGGGGGACACCCACGATAAAAAGATAATTCTATAGGAATCACTCTTCTTGAAACCCCTCATTACAATTCACATTAGTATCCCTTGTTGTTGATACCCTATATCCCTGAGTGTGGAAATTGCCTCCCACAAGTGAATCCATACCTTATATACATTCAACATATCGGTGTGGGATTGTCAGAGTGCAAGAGCAAAGAGATCGGATCTTTGGCTTTGATAAGGTGCCTAGTAGTGAGGATGTATGAGTTGTACTCACTTAATTGTCACACAAAATTGACATCTTTACCTCCCCCATGTTGTATGGTCAGATTGAAGAATAATTAACTGTTTACATTGAAGTTGATTAACTAGTCATTACTTTATTTACATTTCAAGTTATTAAAATTCTTGATTATAGTCAAAATTGTTTGAGGAAAGTTTCCTTCTTGATCTTGCAGGTTGGGGTTAGGAAATTAGGACTAGATTTGGAAAAGAGTTGAAGGAGCATCTAGGACCAGACTTCAAAAAAGGTACACATTCCTCTTTCTTCTAATTCCTTTCCATCTTATGTTATCTTGTTATATTCTTTAAGAATGTTTAATGCATGATTTCTAGTCTTTACAACCTATAGACAAAGTCATGTAGGTCAATTCCTGTTTAATTAGTATGTTGGTGACCTCTCCCTAGTCATAGGATAAGAGTTCAAACAACACATAGTAGTAGTGGAAATAGTACTTGAGAGTTTAGTAGTTTCTAAGGAGCTAATAGGTTAGCCTCAATTAAGAACCAAGGTCTAATAACAAAACTAGGTCCTAGTGGGTTTAAGGCTTAGTGGGATATACACCTAGTGAGATGGTTGGGGTACATGGGGTATCATTGTTGGTATAAATACTCACCTCTTGTGGACAGGATTTATTTCTCTAGCATTAAATCCTTCAGAACTAGAACAAATGAGTAACAACAGTAAAGAGTACTTTCCCTAAGATAAGTAGATGTTTGGAATGAAAATTTCACCTGCAATACAGTGTAATTATCCAGCCTTCAAGAGTACTAGATCTCCACAGTTTACCTACAAAAACACATCACAAATAACACAAGATCAAAAGTACAAAATATAATCCACTATCTTATATCAAAGACTAAGGAGTTTGATAATAAAACTAGTGATTGAAACACAATAAGAATTATGGGTAAGGAACTTTTTATTGCATAGTCAAATAAAGAGAGAGATTACAACCAATATTCCTTAGTGTTGAGATGTATCCTCTCATGCAAAGTCTTGTCCTCAAAGCTTCAAATTGTCTTCCTTATGCTCACCCTAGATTTGGACAGAACTTTGGTGTTGTAGCATAACTTTCCTCTCCTTACCCATGGGGGGTGAGCCAGTATTTATAGCTCTTGGGAGGATAGGAATGGTTGAGAAAATGACGGATGAGGTGGAAGGGAGATCCTACTAAGGGGGATCTTGAGTCCAGATGCTACAAAAGAGTAGGGATGAGGGTGCCATGAAGCTGATATTTGAGAAGCTTTGTGAATCTTCTCTTTTTCATTTTAAAACTCTAGCACCGCTCTTTTGATATGGAGACAGAGCGTTACTAGGGTTGCACCGCTCATTGCTCAAAGAGATTAGGTGGTGGCCGCTCATTGTCAATTGACAAGTGGAATTAATGAAAGGGGTAACACACATTGCATAAAGGTAAAAAGAGGTGGTGGACACAAGTATGAAAATATGAGTCTTGACTAAGGTATAACTTGACATTTTGAGGATTTGAGGCAATTTCTGATGTTTTGGATCTAATTACATGGTCATGATGAGAATTGTGTGTAAAAATCCTCTATTGGTTATTCTAAATTGTAAGGTAAGGGAGATGAACATGTAATTCAACATTGGTTTTTATGTGAAGCCAATTGGAGGTAAAGGGTGGTCCCAAAAGGCTCCAAACTAGTATAGTTTTTGACAAACTTGAGAGGTAGGGCTTTGAGATGGTACATGAAATTTTTAGACCCTCCCATGGGAGGAGTGGATTTGACATTGGATGATTCCAAGCATTGTTTTCTATAATAATTCCAATCGACTTAGTATAAAAAACAAGGTATTGTTGCATTAAAATAAATCCAACAAAGAAAGGGATGCTTTGCATGGGAGTATGGGTAAGCTCATTTCCTATTCACAAGGAATTGTTTATCCAAGGGTTTCTTCCTTTGACAAAAAATAATCTACAAAACCAAAATATTTCTACACATGTATATGATTTAGAATAAGAAATTAATATTTAAATATGATCAAATATCCTACGAACATTATAGTTGCAACACTAGGAAGAATCCCACATTCATCCTGAGTTCATAACCAAATTACTCCACTTACTGAGAAGATTCAAGAGTTGAAGTTCTTCAGGTTGGAAGAAATCAAATGTGGTGTACACAATGTTAGACATAAGGGCATAATGTATCAAAGTTCCCTCATTTTAGGGGGTGGAATATTCTAGTCCACCTGTGGAACCTACTATGGGAAGACCAACTAGAGGAGTCTCACAAGTTTCTATTATGGACATTTTCATGGGCATGTGCAACATCACTCCTTACCAAATGATTATAATTTACAAGCTGGAGAGTAATTTGAGATTTGTAGAAATCTTGGGAACCCACCAATCATTGTGCAATACTACAGAAATATTCTTAGAGCATGGATATAGTGTAATGTGAATTCTATGGGACTACTACACATAATATAGATAATTTTTGGGATTTAGATGTATTGGCCGATAGAATGGATAGGTTTGCTTTCTAGTTAGCAAATTGTGCAGAACTTCAAGGATGAGGTCATGAAAGAGGTGGCATAAGTTATAGAAGAGGATCAACTGGTGGCCAAGAGTTTGTTTGATTGTATAATTGCACTGATCTAGGAAATCTTGCAAGATATTGTTCTCCACCTAGAAGAACTTGGTGTACTTATTGTCGAGTAAAAATCCATGCAATAGAGGACTGTCCTGAATTGATTTTGAAGTGGGAATATTGCAACATTAAAAGAGGAGAAAATCTAATCAATTATGAACCTCGATTAAGTAATGAGGAACCTAGTTTAACTATCAATTTTGTTACTCATAGGGTTCCCTAAACTAGTGGAAATGTAAATGATATGGGGACTTCCTAAGATCCAAGGAGAATATCTCAACACTCCCAAGTTCGATCTCATCCAACAAAAATATTTAGTTAGGGCACTATTAAAATGTTAAAGAATATAAACATAGCAACATTACGTGCAACTGCAAAAAATGTAGGGAGGTAGAGTCATGAATCGATATATCAATTTTAGGATGGTGGAAACCAAAAGGAAGTAATGGATCCCAATAATTCTAAAAAGTATATTGATATTTGGTTCTATATCATTTCCAATATCTTAGATGATTAAAATCTCACAAGAAAATTTTGAAACACCCTTAGAAGGATCAATGGAGATGATAAAGAACTCAGGGAATACATTGCAACTAACCTCCCTACGCACCAATTAATCAAAGTAAAATGAAGAAAACATATCTAGAGAAAGAAGGTAGTCCATATTAGATGTGCAATTATATGGGTATGATGTCAAGGATGTGATTCTAGATCTTGGTTCTAATGCCAATATCTTACCCAAGGAATCATGGAAGCTATGGGAAATCCCAAGATAGTATATTCATCCATTTACTTGTGAATGGCCAATCAAAATTACATCTTTCCTATTGGTCAGTTGGAGAATGTGGAGGTAAATTTAATTGGTGCTAAGAATTTTGTTGAATTTGAAGTAATTGAGATTCTATATACATGGGACCCATATCCTACACTATTGGGCATTCATTTGGATCATGATAACTATGCCATCATTGATTTGAAGAGAGAAACCATGACTTTTGAGGTGGATGGTATGAATGTGATTTAGCCTCTAGATCCCTATAAATGTATGTGTTGCACAAAACCAGTAGATGATGGCATGGAAAGGGATTTATTAAACCAAATATATCTCATGCATTATTGTAAAATGGCTTGTTACATCAATCCTATAGATTGTGTACCAATAAGTTGGTGGATCATCAACTCATCTCATGGATACTTTGAAGACACAATGGCAATATCAAAGACATGAAATCTTATCTCACATGTGTGACACTATTAATTCAGTTCAACGGATTGGTACAAAGTTGCACCATCCGCCACTTTATGATAGAATATCTTATTTGAATTCCATTTTGATCACTTTGGAACAAACTGTTGTGGCAGGATAAAGGATTCCAACAATTGATGTGGCATTCTTGTCTATCCCTACCAAATGTTGGGAAACACATAGAGATAAAATATCGAATTGGGATGACACAAAGAAAACCATGATGTCCACATTCCTTTCCTCACCTAAGTTCTAGTTCCAAGATATTTCCAAGGGGAAGGAGAAAGATGTAGTAACCTGGGAAATTTATGAAGGAAATATAGATCCATTTGTTCACATCAATTCTTTTATTTCCAAATGGGAAGAGGATAAGTTTCAACCCCATATATGGGTTCATTAGTTTTTCCATGAATTTGAATCTATTTATAAATATTGGTATATGCATGAGAACTCCCATAGGCATGTACAGATCTAGGCTACCTTACAAACTTAATTTTATAAGGACTTCTCAGTTGTTGGTTATAAGTCTCTTGACATAAATAATGATTTAAATATTATCAAGGATGATCTATTTATGAATAAGTTGTGACATAAATAATCTCCTACTATTTATTCATAGAACCAATATTTGTATGACTTCCAATGACTAAGTTCATAGTTAGATTTAATTGCTTGTTGCATAAGGGTAAACAATGATCACAACAACCCTTGTTACTTAGAAGTTGAGAGATCTCTCTTTTAAGGAATATGATGGTACTAGAGACATTAAGGCTAAGCAATGAGATAATTCTAACATTTTATATAGTCATCCTTAAGTGTTGTAGAAGGCGAGGATATGAAGTCTAGAGAAACCTAAAAGAGATTCTACACAAGATTACTAGTATGAACAAATCACGTTAGAAATTGAGGATTTATTGAAGGAGTATGAATATATATTTCCACAAAGCTTTACAGAAATGAAGGGTGTTAACGAACTAATGTGAAATGAATATGAGCTAAATCCTAATGTCAAAGACCTGTTATGCATCAACCCTATAGGTTGAATCCAAAGGTCATGGATAAAATGAAGAGAGAGATCAATAGAATGCTTGCTACATGTCTAATATTTCTAGTGGATGAAGCCAAGTGGTTCGATCCTATTGTTATTCAAAGCAAGAAAAATCAGATGACATCATATTTTCTGTAGACTGTTAAAGTTTAAATTATGCATTTGTGCATGATGCGTTCCAACTCCATTTGGAGATGATTTCACGTCCTCTCCCCTCTACTACAGATATAAGGGAGGAATGCGACCGCAACTGTGCTCTGATACTACAATGTAGCATACCCGATGCCCATACACCTAATTTATATTTGAAATAATTTAAAATTTATATTTACTATCTCGTTAACACAGTCATGGGTCATGTAACATCTTTTGACATTCATTCTTAGGCTTAGAAACCACTGTAACCGTTGTTTCACCATCAACAGATCCATTCTATAGCCGGAAAGGTAATTTCCGCATCGAGCCCGACCTTTCTGCACTCCGCCTTCTGCATTCCTCCCTTCCACCTTCCGCTACAAAACCTGTGACTTGAAAACATAACTTTTGATGAAATTATTCAGCCACATTCAGCTGCATTTCGCAGGAGGATTCTGGGGTGCGGAAAACACACTCTAGCCTGAGAATCTCTAACTATTTTTTTGCTTCTAACTTCTACCTTCTGCAGGCGAATTCCAGGGTGTGGAAAACCAACATTCTGCCTTGTCTATTTCCTGTTTTCCACCTTTTACCTTCTGCATGTGGATCCCGGAGTGCGGAAAAAAACCATTATGCTTTGTTTCAACTTCTCTCTTTCACCTCTTTCCTTCCGCCTTCTGCAGGCAGATTCTGAGGTGCGAAAACACTTATGTCATATTCCTTCTGACTCTATAACCAGGATCCTAGCCTCCATGATCATTAGCAAGCATTCATCATATTCAATTCATTCATAAGAAAATACATTGCATAAATAAGAATAACATAGAATACTTATCTTGAATATGAATTTGTCTCGCAACTAGCTATATCACTGCAACGTTCCACCCAACCATAGGCTAGTTGTGTTCATTCATCTCTCAACACAAATTCCACCCCTGAGATGGGCATGATTTCCATAAGGAACTAGAGAACATCAGACTCACACACAACCAAATCATATCACACATAGTCAAGCAACCCTTCAGTTGGGTTTATCAGAATATCCAGCCAAGCCAACACACAGTTGGGCTTATCAGGCTGCAGGAAAAAAATCCAACTAATAAATGGGTTTCACAGGCTACTCAGCTAATCCATCTCACTGTTGGGTTTCATGGGCTATTCAAACAAGCAAACTAACAATTGGGTTTCACATACTGCACATAGTCAAGCCAACATTCACATTAAGGACCATCCAAGCCAACTAACAGATGGGTTTCACAGGCTACTCAGCCAATCCATCTTATTACTGGGTTTCACATGATATTCAGCCAAGACAACTAGTTGGGTTTATAAGGATGTCCAGCCAAAGGTTACACATGGCCAAATTGAAAATAATACATAGCCAAGACAACTACAGTTGGTCTTATCAGGCATCTTAGCCAAGCCAATATACGATTGGGTTTCAGAGGCTGCCCATCCAAGCTAATATACAATTGGGTTTCATGGGCTGTCAGCCAATCCAATATACATTTGGGTTTCACAAGGTGCTTAGGCAGTGGAAAGGAAAAATGAATAATATAGTGGCTCATTCAAGAGGTAGGTACACCTCCACAAGATCTATCTGGCCTGGAATCCACATTACCTACACCCCAACACAAGGAAGCATCCCCTTCTCTACTACATAATCCCTCGATATATGCCTTCCCTTCCAGTTCTCTTCAGGGCATGCATAGAAGATTCACTAGACACTCTTATCTTTCTATGAGGTTCCTCTCTACACTAGGTTTATCAAGCCCATTCGGTGTACTCTCTTCCACTCCTAAGTCTTCCATACTATTCGGACCCAAACTAGGGTGCACATCACAACAAACCACAAGGAGACACAACAACATAGGGCTCCACTCTATAACACAGAGAAACAGGGTCTCATACCACTCTGTAGTTCAAGATAAAACTGTAACACAACAACCACAGTTTCATGCCACACTCTCACATGGAAAAATGCTGTAGAACAACCCATTCCGTGACTCGGGAGAGTCAACAACGCATATTCCTGAATGAATGATGAACAATGAATGATAAAGAACAAAAAAAACTTCCCCTGACTGAGGGCAGGATGGACTGGCATGCATCCACATGCTTACTTACTTCAGAAGCAATAATATGGCTTCCCCAGACTACATACTTTCTCAGATTGCAAGCAGTATCAGTCACGAAACTGACTTCCATACCTCGTACTGCCCAAGGCATTAACTTCCTCAACCGATATTCTTGAAGAATTGAATTATTGAGTGTAGGGGACGAGCAAGGTAGATGAGCTTAAGGAATGGGTAACTTGGACAGATCTATGGTTGAGACCGATCATTAAAGTAGATCGATGATGCACAACAATTCCGCTGGGTGAAGATGCACCATTTAGAATACTCTTGATGTATGCAGAATTCTTATGAAATCCGCTTAACCAAATTTGAAGTCCATTGTTGATCTGGCGGGGACACAGATCCGACGGTCCACAAAATTTATGTTTATTCAACTAGCAAGTTTTTTAACATCAACGAGCAGACACATAATTTTTATCCTAAAGGATTTTTTTCGATCTTGAGTCCTCCTGGGTGAGTTGGATGACATATCAATGAAGGTTTTTCTGTTGATTAGACCGAGTCTTATGAGGATTGGACCCACAATCTCTCACCTAGAATCTTCTTGGATAACTCCCTCTCTCGATTCCTTGTGAATCATGCCCCCATCTCTTTCATGTTGCAGTGCATATCTAGTTGTGGTATTTCATTAAATTGTGTATTTACATGATATTCCAAAATGTGTTGTGATTGACCAACATGAGAAACCATAGGCATTGATCCTGATCGTCTATATGAAAAACACCACTCAATGGTAGGGCCTTGGCCTTGAGCTCCTCACCATGATTTAAATACAATATATACATCATGTCCAATTTTAATACCTTGGGGTCAAAACTGGGGTGTTACGTTCCCCTCCCCCTTCATTACCACTGTCCTCCGCGCTTTACAAAATTGAACAAAATTCTATGTGCCAATCCCATGGCATCCTCCAGCTCCAACGTAGCCTCATCCTGACCATAGTGCTTCCACTGCACCTTTACCTTTCCAACGACCTAATTCTGGAGCACTATGACCTTCCTGTCAAGGATGCGCAATGGATTGGCTTGGAACTCTCCCTCAAGTTCCACCTGGATCACGTCCGAATTTATCACATGGTTAGGATCATGTACATATTTCTTAATTAAAGAAACATGAAAAACATTATAATATCTAGTGCTAGCAGGAAATGCAAGTCTATATGCAACTAGCCCTGTTCTTTCAAGCACTTCAAAATGCCCACAATATCTAGGTGACAGCTTGGCACAACTTCCAAGCTTCAAGGAACTCTTCCTTGGCCTCACTTTGAGGTAAACATGATCCCCAACACTGAACTCTCTATGCACTCTATGCTTATTTGCATAGATTTTATGTCTATCTTAGGCTGCTTTCAGGTTCTTTTTTATCTTTGCAACCTCTTGCTCCATTTCCTTGAGCAATTCTAGACCAAGCACAATCCTATTCACTGGATAACCCCAAGTCACTAGTGTCCTACACCTTCTTCCATACAAGGCTTCATATGGACTCATTCCCAATGATGCATGTTATCCATTATTATATGCAAATTCTACCTAGTGTAAATAATCCTCCCACTTGGATGGTTTGTCCATCACATACATGCGAAGCATGTATTCAAGCACCTAATTTACTCTCTCTGTTTTCCCATCATTCTGAGGATGGTAGGCGATGTTGAAGTTCAAATTTGTACCCAAATATGCAAACAGACCCTTCCAAAACTTGGAAGTGAGCTTGGGATCTCTGTCAGAGATGATTTCCTTAAGAAATCCATGCAATCTAAAAATATTCTTCATGAATATTTTTGCAATGGCATGAGTCTTATATGTGGACTTAATCAATATAAAATGTGATGCCTTTGTCAACTTTTCCACTACAACCATGATGAAATCATGTTGTCTCCAAGTCATTGGAAATCCTGTAATAAAATCCATGGAAATAACTTCCCATTTCCATTCTAGGACTGGAAAAGGATGTAATAAACCCGTTGGGTGTTGATGCTCAACCTTTACCTGTTGACATTGCATGCACTTAGAAGTATACTCATCAATGTCCTTTTTCATCCCTGGCCAAAAATACTGCTTTCTGGCTATAGAAATTGTCTTATGATATTCTGGGTGACTAGAATATGGAGCTTGATGAATTTCATCCATAACAATTTTCCTCAAGTATTCCGCATTTGGAATATAAACTTTGTTCTTATAGGTAATAAGTTCATATTCTTCCAATTTATATCCCTCATACTTATTTTCAAGGATTTGCTGCTGCAATTTGTCCTTTATCTGCACATACATTTCATCCTCAGGAGTATGATTAATAATCTGTTGTCTCAAATATGATTGGAAAATACGAAGAGATGTCAGATGCATTTCCTGCACCTTCCTGCTGAGTGCATCAACCACCTTATTTTCTTTTCCTTTTATGTGTTTGATTTCAAAATCAAACTCACATAAAAACTCCAGCCATCTAGCTTTCCTAGCATTTAGATTTGGTTGATCAAACAAATATTTCAGACCATAGTGGTCTGTCCTTAGCTCAAATTTTCTTCCCATTAAGTAATGCCTCCACATCTTGAGAGAATGTACTATGGTTGCAAGTTCTAGGTCATGAGTAGCATAGTTATTCTTATGATCCTTAATATTTCTTGACTCATAGCATACCACGTGGCTATCTTTCATAAGAACTCCTCCATGTCCTTGATTGCATGCATCAGTACACACCACCGAGTCTTTTTCTAGGTCTATAATCTTCAACATTGGTGCACATGTAAGAAGATTCTTCAATTGTCAGAATCTCTCCTCGCATCTTGGTGTCCATTCAAACTATATCCCCTTCTTTTGCAAAGAAGTGATTGAATGTGAAACCTTGGAGAATCCTTTAATGGACCTCCTGTAGTATCCTACAATTCCCATAAAATATCTTATATATGTCACATTTCTTAGGGTTGGTCAATTCATAATGGCTTCAATATTTTCAAGGTTCACAGATATGCTTTCCTATGAGATAATGTGACCCAAATAGTGAATTCTATCTTTATAAAAGTCACATTTTCTCAACTTCGCATACAACTTATGCTCCCCTATAAATTGCAATGTCAGTTTCAAATTTTGTTCATGCTCTTCCTCATTCTTAGAATAAATAAGAATGTCATCAAGGAAAACAAGAAAAAACTTATCCAGATACTTGCTAAAAACACTATTCATAAGGCACATGAATATGGCTGGTGCATTTGTGAGACCAAATGGTACCACTACAAACTCATAGTGTCCATACCTTGTTCTAAAGGTTGTCTTATGAATATCTTCATCTTTGATTCTTACTTGATGGTAACCAGACCTCAATTCAATCTTGGAAAATACCTTTCCTCCTCTCATTTGATAAAAAAGGTCATCAATTATAGTAAAAGGGTATTTATTCTTCACAGTAACCTTGTTCAACTATATGTAATCAATACATAACCTGAGTGTACCGTACCATCTTTATTTTTCACAAAAAGAACCGGTGATCCCCAAGGGGACACACTTGGCCTGATATACTTCTTTTCCAACAACTCTTGCAGCTGCATCTTCAGCTCTAGCAATTCTGGTGAGCTCATCCTGTAGGGTGTCTTGGACACTAGTGTTGCTCCCGGCACAAGGTAACTTGTAAAATCAATGTCTCTTTTTGGAGGAAGCCCTGGAATTTCATCAGGAGAAACATCCCTGAATTCCTGCAATACATGAAATCCCTCCAACCTAGGAGTTTCATTCTCTGTTGCCTCCAAAACATGGGATGCATACAATCTACAACCTTTCCTACATAATTTCTTCAGCTGCATTGCTGAAATATGCCTAATAGAAATCACTTTTGGAATGCCTCTTACAATCCTTAGGTTTCTTCCTTCATCCATGCATTCAAAATTCTTATCATAACAGTCAAGCTTAATTTTTTGCACTTCTAACCAATCCATTCCAATGAGAATATCATAGGAACCAAGTGGCAGAACATTCAAGTCTGCATAAGTAACTAACCCATGAATGACTAATGGCCACTTCTCTACCACTTCACTAAATTTTCTCTCGGTTCTAGTGGCTAGATGGACTAACCATGATTTGTTATGCTTTAACTTCTTCAAAGCACAAATCTGAACAACTCTAGGAGTAATATAACTATGAGTATATCCAGGGTCAATAAAAAAAAACAGATTGCTCAACAATATTACCTTCAACTTCAACCACAGTTGATTGATGATCTACCTGATTGTCCTCTAGAACTGCATAAATTCTAGGGACGGTCCTTGCTACTTGAACCACCGTTTCATCTCCTTAGATGTTGTGATATTTCCTTACATACTCATTCTCCAGTGGACAGTTCCTGTGCATATGGTTTTCTCCACATCTCCAACATTGGAGAGGTTCTCTGATATCTTTTGGATCTCTTTTACCGTCTCCCATCACTTTGGATGGCTTAGTCACAGCTTGTGATGGTTGCCTTTAGTGATTTTGGAAGTGAGAAGGTTTGAAACCTTTATTCCTTTGGTCAAACTTTTCGTTCTTCTTATCCTTCCATGCCTTATGTATATCTGGTTTGCTTTTTTTCTGATCATAGCAATACTTATCCTTCCTTATAGCCTCTTCTAGAGTTCTAGGTTCATCAAACTCAATTCTGTCTTTGTAAGACTGAGGTAATCCACTTAAAAAACACTGGATTTTCACTTTATCATCCTTGATGTACCTGACATACCTCAACAACTCCAAGAATTTGTTTGCATATTCTTCCATGATCAACTGCCCCAATCTCGGCTCATGGAACTCTTTGATCTTATCATCATAGTACCTATCAGAGAGGTACTTCTGCTTGAAATACTTCTTGAACTACTTCCATACAATCTTTCTGTCATTAATCTTTTTCACTTGCGTGAGGTGCTCTCACCATATAGATGCTCTTCCATTCATATTGAATATGTCTACCCTTTCCTTCATATTTCAATAGTAGTCTTGGACTTGGAAATATTTCCTCATCCCAAGAAGCCAAGCTTCAGCTTCTAGAACATTCTTTACCTCACCATTAAAGGTAGGAGGCCTTACCTTCTTAAATTCATCACGTGAACTATTTTGGTAATGCTTCTTCCTCTTATCCCTATGAGATGGAGAGCTTTAACCCCTAGTGGATCCTTCAGAGTAAGATGAACCACTATAAGACTGTTTCCTTCTTCTAGCTTCGCTTCTACTTACTTTCGGATTCACTGTCTGATTCCCAGAGTTCATCCTCCTTTGGATGTATGTCAAACTCTGCAGCATGGCTGCATTCAGTTGATTCTTCTCTTCCTGAGCTTTAATCATTCTTTCATTATCTTCTCTATAACTTTGCATCTCCACCCTTAGGATTCTCATGGTGGCTGCAATATCTGGGGGAGTATCTTGATATCTCCTTCCATTGGATTATGTCTCAACATTTCCAACTCGAATGTTTTCCCCCATAGCACCTGCCTCATGATCATAGGGATATTGTGCATCATTCATGCTGTAGGCTCTCATGTTCAAGCCAAAACAAACTTTTCCAGACTGCACTGTCACGTATCCATACCCCATTATCATGCGAAATTAAAAATTTCATCAAGAACCTTTACTGTTCATTGAAACACGGGGCATGGCTGCGAACCACTTCTTGACATTTCCAATACTGTCACGCTCCCTCTTGTCTTCCACTGATCAATCCGATGATCTGCAACGAATAATCACAAAGGAGATCAAACAACGGAGAGAAAACACAATGGAAATCAACGATCATGAACGATTCCACATCCGAAATCAAATCAATGGCTCAAAATCCACCCGCAAAAATCAACGGTGCGGAAAACACAAGTTGCGGGATTGCAAAGTTATGAAAATTTCAATATCATTTCTTACATTTCACATCCCGCATCGAAACCAGACCAATGGTGGAGAATCATCCCGCAAGATCAACGGCTCAGAAACTTGAATTATGGGATTGGGAATTGTGGAAATCATGACACTGCGATCCCGCATCCTGTAATAGAAAGGATCGTTGTGGAATGAAAATTGTGGAAAGCCGTAATTCTAAAAAAGAAATTCTGCATCCCGCATCCCGCAAGTTACGAAAAGGAATTTGCGGAAGGGAAAATTGAAGAAACCAAGATCTGCGAACCGACATCCTACATCTCGCATCCTGAAATCCTACATCCTGTAGATTGCGAAAAGGAATATTTCTAGCAGGAAACTCAACTTTTTAACTGAAGTCTTGGATCGATTTGATCATTCATACCACGACCAATTTGGCCAACCTAACCCTGCAACTTAGTTTAAACTTCATTGAGGGAAACATGCATAGATGCCTATAATTGCAGTTATCCAAAGGAACAATGCATCACTTCAACACAACAACATGTTCATCACATTCCATCAAGCAATTACAATGCAAGAATTACAATTACAGAGATTATCATAGACAAGAACACTTATCTTTATGTCACTGCAACGTTCTACCCAACCATAGGCTAGTGCGCTCATCAATCTCTCAGCAACATCGCCACCCTCGAGCTGGGCATGATTTTCTCAAGGAATAAGGGAACACTAACAGACTCATACATAGCCAAGGGTGCAACAAAACTCATCCAAGCCAACACGGTTGGGTTTATCAGGTTGTAGGGGAAAACAAACCAACAGATGGATTTCACAGGCCACTCAGCCAAGCCATATCACAGTTGGGTTTCACAGACTGATCACAGTCAAGCCGATCATTCACCTTAAGGACCAGTCAATCCAACATATGGGTTTATCAGACTGCACATAGTCAATCCATCTCACTACTGGGTTTATCAAACTGTCCAGCCAAAGGTTACTTACAAGGTCAAACTCCATAAGACACAACCAAACCAATAGATGGGTTTATCAGGCTATCATCCAAGCCATCATTCCAGTTGGGTTTATCAGGCCACTCTAAGGAAATGGGAAGGAAGAACTTCTAAGCTAGTGAGCTCATCTATAGAGCTAAGAACACCTTCACAAGACCTACTTGTCCTGGCTTCCCCACTGCCTGCACACCCAATGCAAGGAAGTGTCCCCTTCTCTGCTGCACAATCCCTCATGATACACCTTCCCTTCCAGTGCTCTTCAGGATGTGCATAGTAGGTTTACCAGCCACTCTTATCTTATTGTGAGGTTCCACACTAGGTTTAGCAAGCACGTTCTACATCTCTCCCACTCCTAAGTGTTGTATACGATCCAGACTCAAACCAAGGTGCACAACACAACAATCATAGGGAGACTCCACAACATAGAATTTACTATAGAACCTAAGTAACATGGTCTCATACACTCTGCAGTTCAAGATACACTGCAACACAACAATCATAGTCTCGCCAAGTGAAAAAAACTTTCAGAATGTGAAGGATACGCATAGAAATAACTCAGCTGATACAGAGCTTCCCTGCGAATGGAGAATGAAGATTGTGAAAAAAATCCTCAGCAAGAACATCCCTGCAGCTCTCAAAATGTGAGGGTAAAATGAAAACATACTGCGTGAGTCAAAACTGGCTTACGGTTCTGGTGTTTTCTTGTCCATTCAAGCAAAACACCACATTCCAAACTGGGTGCTCTTCCCAATTCGAATTTTCCCATACTCTTCCCTTTCCAAGCAACAACTACCTCAACCACCTTCTAGCAGAATAAAGGGCTGGGAAGAAAAGACAAGAAAGAGGG
Organism: Pseudotsuga menziesii; assembly: GCA_001517045.1. Lineage (NCBI taxonomy): Eukaryota > Viridiplantae > Streptophyta > Pinopsida > Pinales > Pinaceae > Pseudotsuga > Pseudotsuga menziesii. The sequence continues at coordinate 317,023 of LPNX011141313.1, read as the reverse complement.
TAGTTGATTGTTTTGATGGGTTCTCCCCATGACACATGGATTTTCCCCAAACTCATTCAAGGTCAACATTCCCACCCCCTTATCCTTAGGAAAATCATGCCCCCATCTCATCATTCATTGCATTGACATAGTTGGCTATGGGTTTTTCATTAATTTTCATATTTACATGATGTTTACAAAGTGCTTGACTTAGCACAGAAACCATAGGCATCAACCATGATCGCCTATATTCCAAACATTAATCAATGATAGGGCCTTGGACTTGAGCTCCTTTTCACATTTTCATACAATATTTACATCATATGCATTAATGAAAATGGGGTCAAAATTGGGGTGTTATATTCCCCACCCCCTTCAATAGCACTGTCCTCAGTGCTTTACAAAATTGAACAAAAATGCTACACTGCTACCTCCCTCGATGCTTCATAGATTCGAACAAAAATGGATGTGCCAATTGCATGGAATCCTCCAGCTCCCACGTAGCCTCTTCAGGACTGTAGTGATCCCACTGCACCTTTACCTATCCTATGGCTTTGTTCTGGAGCATGGTGACCTTCCTGTCGAGGATGGGCATTGGCTCGATTCAGAACTCTCCCTCGGGTTCCACCTGAATCAAATCCCAATTTATCACATAGTTAGGGTCATGTATATATTTCTTAAGAAAAGAAACATGAAAAACATTATGATCCATAGTGCTAGACAAAAATGAAAGTCTATATGCAACTGGCCCTATTCTTTCAAGCACTTCAAACGACCCACAATATCTAGGTGATAACTTGGCACAACTTCCAAGTTTCAATGAACTCTTATTTTCCCTCACTCTAAGGTAAATATTATCCCCAACAATGAACTCTCTATTCACCCTATGCTTATCAGCATAGATTTTCTGTCTATCCTGGGATGCTTTCAGATTTTGCCTGATCTTTACAACCTCCTGCTCCATCTCCTTGAGCAATTTTGGACCAATCACAACTCTGTTCATGGGATTATCCCAAGTCACTGGTGTCCTAAACCTCCTGCCATACAAAGCTTCATATGGACTCATCCCCAAGGATTCTTGTTGTCCATTGTTATAAGCAAAATCTACCAATTGTAAATAATCTTCCCACTTGGTTGGTTTGTCCATCACATACATGTGAAGCATGTCTTCGAGCATTTGGTTAACTCTCTCTTTCTATCCATCAGTCTGAGGATGGTACGCGGTGCTGAAGTTTAGCTTTGTACTCAAATATGCAAATAATCCCTTCCAAAAATTAGAAGTGAACTTGACATCTCTGTCAGAGACTATTGCCTTTGGAAATACATGCAATTTGAAAATATCCTTCACGAAGATCTTTGCAATGTCATCAGTATTATGCATATACTTAACCGGTATAAAATGTGTTTCCTTTGTCAAATTTTCCACCACAACCATGATGGAATCATGTTGTCTCCAAGTCATTGGAAATCCTGTAATGAAATCCATGGAAATAACTTCCCATTTCCATTCTCGAATTGGAAAAGGCTGCAACAAACCCGTTGGGTGTTGATGTTCAACCTTCACCTGCTGACATTTCATGCACCTAGAAATGTATTTAGACATGTGCTTTTTCATTCCTAGCCAAAAGTACTGCTTTATGGATGTAGCAATTGTCTTCTGACATCCTGGGTGACCAGAATATGGAGATTGATGGATCTCGCCCATAACAAATCTCCTCAAATATACTACATTTGGAATGTAAATTATGTTCTTATAAGTAAGAAGTCCATATTCTTCCAATTTATAACCCTCATACCTCTTTTTAAGGCTTTGCTTCTGCAATTTGTCCTTGAACTACACATACAATTCATCTTTAGAAACGTGATTAGCAATCTGCTGCTTCAACTCTGATTGGAAAATACTAATGGATGCCACATGCATTTCCTACACCTTCCTGTTGAGCGCATCATCAACCTTATTCTCTTTTCCTTTGATGTGTTTGATCTCAAAATCAAACTCACATAAAAACCCCAACCATCTAGCTTTCCTAGCATTCATAGTAGGCTGATCAAACAAATAATTCATACCACAATGGTCTGTCCTTAGCTCAAATATTATACCCATCAAGTAATGCCTCCACATCTTGAGAGCATGTACTATGGCTGCAAGTTCCATATCATGAGTAGTATAGTTCATCTCATGTTCCTTCAACTTTCTTGACTCATAACGTATCACATGGTTGTCTTGCATAAGGACTCCTCCAAGCCCTTGACCGCATGCAACAATACACACCACAAAATATTTCTCTAGGTCCGCAAATTTAAAAACTGGTGCACTTGTGAGAATATTATTCAACTGCTGGAAGCTTTATTCACACCTCATTGTCCATTCAAAATGTATTCCCTTCTTTTGCAAAGAAGTAATGGCATGTGCAACCTTGGAGAATCCTTCAATGAATCTCCTATAGTATCCTGCAAGTCCCATAAAAGATCTTACATCTGTCACATTCCTTGGAGTAGGCCAATTCATTATGGCTTCAATCTTCTCTGGGTCCATAGATATACCCTCTTCTAAGATAATCTGACCCAAGTACTAAATCCTATCTCTATAGAAGTCACACTTGCTCAGCTTTGCATACAATCGATGCTCCCTAATAAATTGTAATGTCAATCTCAAATGCTCTTCATGCTCTCCCTCATTCTTAGAATAAATGAGAATTTCATCAAGGAAAACAAGAACAAACATTTCCAAATACCTGCTGAAGAAACTATTCATAAGGCACATAAATGTAGCTGGTGCATTTGTGAGACCAAATGGTACCACTACAAACTCATAATGTCCATACCTTGTCCTAAAGGTTGTCTTATGAATGTCTTCATCCTTGATTCTTACCTGATGGTAACCAAACCTAAAGTCAATATTGGAAAATATCTTTTCTCCCCTCATTTGATCAAAGAGGTCATCAATCATAGGCAAAGGATACTTGTTCTTTACAGTGACTTTGTTCAACTGTCTATAATCATACACAATCTGAGTGTACCATCTTACTTCTTTACAAACAGAACTGGTGCTCTCCAAGGAAACACACTCGGCCTGATATATTTTTTCTCCAACAAATCTTGTAGCTGCATCTTCAGCTCTAGAATTTTTAGCGTGCTCATTCTGTAGGGTGTCTTGGACACTGGTGCTGCTCCTGGCACAAGTTCAATCATGAAATCAATGTCCCTCTTTGGAGGAAGCTATGGAATCTCATTAAAAAAAACATCCCTGAATTCCTGCAATACCTAAAAGTCCTCCAATCTAGGAGTTTCATTCTTTGTTGCCTCCACAATATGAGCTGCATACAACTAGCAACCCTTCCTACAAAATTTCTTCAACTGCATTGCTGAAATCTGTGTAACACCTCGGTTTTGACCCCATTTGTATTAAATATACATGATACATATGTTGTAATAATCATGGTGAGGAGCTAAGGGCAAAAGCCCCACCATCGATTTGGTTATGTTATGATTTGGATTGGAATGGTCACCAATGGTATATTGGGACATACGGCATATATTAAATTGTGACATCATGTAAATGTGCATTTTAAATAAATAACCCAACCAGCTGTGTTTACTACAACTAAATTGAGAAGGGGCGTGATTCCTAAGGATAAGGAGGGGAAATCATGAACCTTGAGCCATGGGAGAAAAGCCATGTGTCACCACCCTGTTTGTTTTGCTCATTTTCCCTTGTTTCATCCAACCACCACCTTCATTTGTTCTGTTGATTAGTTGGGGCATCTATTTGCTGGAAAAAAGACCACTACTATGCCCATGCCTACTCTCTCTCTCTCCACGACGTGCCTTTTGTGTGCGGATGGTCTGTCCACTATGAGGATCGAGAGTCTGTTCAGTTTCCTCATGCAGGTTGAGTTAAAAGGTTCCACACTCCAATGTTTAGGGGTTCGTTGGTCCTCCCTTTTTGTTGGGATTGCTAGCGTGTGGTGGGTTCTCCTTTGCCTCACGGATTTGTTGGCTTGCAAATCAATTCTTTCCTCTGTTCACGCAAAGTTTTGTGTCTTTCTCCACCATCATCAGACCTGTGTAACGATTCTACTACTCTATTGTTGAGTCGTGACTGTAATTCCATTCACAGTTTTGGTTGACTGCATCTTTTTCCATCACGCATAGTTTGGGACTTCGTTCTTTCCCCATTTTCTACCTATACAATTTCTCTAGTGATTGCATTGAGGATAGGGTGTTGTGGTTTCATAGTGGTTTGTGGGCTGCTGTTTTCCCACGATTGATGAGATGTGTTTTTCCCCTATAAAAGCTTGAATAGCTATTTGGCTTCTTGCATGCAGTGGTTTTGTCCTCGGACTGCATTGGAGTGGTGAATGAGCGCCCAAGGTGCTTGATAAACATGGTGGGTTGAGAACCACACAAACAAAGCTACTGAGCTGGCTTTCTTCTCCACAACCCCTGAATAGCACTAGAAGGGAGATCAGGGTCTGAGGGACTGATTTCCTTGTGTTGGGTGTGTGTGAGTGTTCTTGAAGCCAGGATGGCTCTGGTGTTGGTGTCTGAAGCTCTTCAATGAGCTCACCAGCTTAGCATTTAGCCTTTCCCAGCTCCTAGATGGCCTGATAAAACCAACTTGGTTGGCTTGGATGATCTGATGTTTTCCTGATAAACCCAACTGTGTTGGCTTGGCTGAAATGTGTACCCTTGTGGTGTTGTTATCCTTGGGTATGTGTAAGCTTGTTAGTTCCTTATTTCTTTGGGAATCATGCCCGGCTCGAGGGTGGCAGCATTGCTGAGAGATTAAGGAGCACATGGGCCTATGGTTGGGTGGAACGTTGCAGCGACGTAGCTTGTTGCGGAACAAGTTCTTAATAAGAGAAGTATTCTTACCTAACTTGTGTGTGCAATCATATTTACCATTGATGAATGATGATATACATGTTAAATGCTGATCTGTATATGCATGAGTGTTGATTGATATGTTTTTGCTTCCATTGTGTATATGAATGATTATGCTTCGTAATATGTTTGATGTTTTTAAGTATCATGCTACAGCATTATATGTATGTATGTTCATGTTCATGGGGCTAGATGCCCGGATGATTTGATGTATGGTAGCGTCCTCTTCGCCAATCGGAGGGTCAGGGACGTTATAGTGTGGTATCAAAGCTCTGGTTGCAAAATGGGCCTGAATGGGCCATGAAAGATCAGATAACAGAGGCAGGTTTCCTTCTGCCTAGCAGTGATCAAAAAATTGTGGCAGGAAAATTCAGAAATTTTTTCTAAGTAATGAAATCATCGTCCATCAGAAGACGTTAGTGGTTCGTGCACCCACCATTGCGAAATCCTAGAGCACTAGTCTTCCAATGAGGAACATTTTTGACTGTCGATGTCGATGTGCTTCAATTCACCGATCAGAGAGAACAGTTGATTTGGTCGGCGATGGATAGAAGATGGTCGAGCCGATGAAGCGGCGGAAGAAGGTAAAGAGAAAAATTTTGAAAAAAATTTCTAAGTCCAACCATCGGTGATTGAAGGAAGATAGTTGTTTACATCGTCGATGGTTAGATGAGGGAACTGCTGATGAACTACATCGGAAACATTTAGTTGATTTCACACTCGTCGTTGCGGAAGTCTAAGACACTATCCACCCAACAGATGGTTGATCTGATGGCCGATGCGGCAGAAGAAGAAGAAGAAATTTTTGAAATTTTCTAAGTGTTGACTTCATTGGCCATCGGGAAATGTTAGTTGTCCAGGTTGTCGATGAACATCGGACCGAATTAGTGGTTCATACGCCGCCATTGCGGAAGCCTAGTGCACTAATCCTCCGATGGATACAGGTTTCGCTTACCTATGTCGTGATGGTTGTGTTTCAGTCGCCGATTGGAGGAGAACAGTTGTTGTCATCGCCGATGAATAGAAGATGGAAGATCCGATGCGCCAGAAGACAAGGAAAGAAGAAAATTCAAAATTTTATCTAAGGCACGAGATCATTGGCCATCCAGAAATGTTAGTGGATCAGATCACCGATAAAAAAAGTTTCAGTGAAGGTGAACCGCAGTTGCGGCTGCTTATTCAACTATCCATCCAGTGACACAGTGAACAACTGCTCCGACTACCAACGAGTGCCCCGCGGAGACCATAGTGACTCTCATGCCCGCCATTGCGGCCACATAAAGGACTAATCACCCAATGACAAGTGCATCCCAGTTTCGATGCCACAAGAGAATAGCCGCTCTGACCATTGACAAAGTCGTGAGCTACGGAAGACATAGAAAGACCATGGGCTTGACTAACCGTCCGATGCGCAGAGCCCCGACCACCGACGCAGCATGGACCTGATATAGCGGATGAAGTTAAACAAATGGATCATTGATAAGACTCGGGACAGTAGGCCACTACAGACCTGATATGGTGGAAGAAATAAACGAACAACCTGTCGATACAATGGAGAGTTAGCAGGGAAGAAACCCGATTAGAAGAATTTTTTTGAAAAGTATAAGGTCATCGAAATTTTTTTAAGGGTCAGGCCACCGATCGGATGGAATCAAAGGATCGTGAACCCACCGTTGCGGTAGTCCAAAGCACTATCCACCCGATGGATAATAGGTCTAATAGTTGAAGGATGTCCACGGAAACCATAGAAGGAACGCTTTCCACCATTGCGGCTGCTCAAGGGACTATGCACCCAATCAACAGTTAATTTTCTCGTCGATGCAGATCGGAAGTTTAGTTGGTTTGCCACCGAAACGCCAGAAGAAATAAGCAAACAGACCATTGATGAACTAGGTGCTTTGACCACCGAAGAATCGGAAAGATAGCTAGGAAGAGGTCTGATTGGGCCTAAGGAAATTGGGGTTTTCGAGAGAATTTATCAGTGATTTTTCAAGCATTTTTCAACTGTCTTTTAGTAGATTTTGGCAGATTATCAGCGGTCATAGGGCTGAAAAGAAAGAGAGTAAAATTTTGTGTTTTAAGCAAGATTGTGTTTTATGAATTTCCAAAAGAGGAAGGTAAGTAGTTTTGATTTATATTAATGATATGCAATAAACAGTTTGTTACTAACACATTGCAGAATTATAGACAACTTCCAAGAGCAGCTGTAATGTCCCAATTTTGACCCTGTTTGCATGATGTATATATATGTAATTAATCGTGGTGAGGAGCTCAAGGCAAAAGCCCCACCATCGATTTGGTTGTGTATGTTTCGGCAATGGGGATAGTTGCCGATAGTATGTCGTGCTATCCGGCACCTTATAATGTGACATCATGTAAATACACACATCAAATAAAATAAACCACAACCAGCTACGGCAGTGCAACGTTGAATGAAAAGGGCATGGTTCCAAAGGATAAGGGGTGGGGGATGTCAAACCTTGGTTTATGGGGGAAAAACCCATGTCTTTCCACCTTGTTTGTTTTTCCACCTTTCTTGTTTCACCAACCTGTTCAATGGCTTGGTTTTGTTGTTGGGGGGCAGTTATGGCTGGTGGTTGAGGCAATTATTGCCTTTGGGAGTGGGGTGGCAGGATTTTCAGTCCCTTTCCCACATGCCCACTCCACCCACAACTACCTTCACTCCACGCTTGGTCTCCACCTTCTCCACGACGCCATTCTTCCATGGGGTCAGCATCTTCCTCAGAGGAAGGTCAGTTCTGTTCACCCTGGCACAGGATCTCGGTGGTCTGTTCATCCTCCTCACGTGCAGAGCCGTTGCTATTTCTCGCACGCGCAGGACTTCTCTAGTTTTACCTACGTCCTTCTCCTCACGCGCAGGAACTCTGCGTTGATTTTGCTCACGCAGGGAGCAAGGGAAATCGTGGCTGTCGCTTGGTATTTTCGGGTGCAGAAACCATTTCGCACTCAGGGACTGTGTGTAAGTTTCCTTACTGATTTGTGGTCGTGCATATGTTTTCCCCTGTGTGTTGAGGCCTGGTGCAAGTGCTCTCACGCACAGACTGTTTGGGGTCGTTTTCCCATGTTGTGAGCTATGCTCACTGATTTCGTTTTGGGACTGTTGTCTTCCCTGCGTGTTTTGTTGGTTGTGGTGTCCAAATTCATTTTGGGCCACTGTGGATTTCCAATCCATTGGTTGAGTTCCCTGTTTTGGGACTGTGGATTGCTGCTATCATCCATTGTGTGTTTATGGCTACTGGAGTACCCTAGTTTTGGGTTGCAGCTGAGTTGTTTTGCCACGTTAGGGCGAAGAACAACTCTGAGTTGCCTTGTAGGCTTGAGCTGTGTCTCACCTTTCATTTGGGACTATCATCGGTTGCCTTTGCTCCTTCACAGAGCTGTGAAGGGATTGTTTTGCTGCGTGTATGCAGTGGTTGGTCTTCGGACTGTGCTAGCTTGGCCGATCTGTTGATGTCCTGGTAAACCCAGCGGTGTTGGTTTGGCTGATTGCGTCCCTTGGCTATGTGTAAGCCTGCATTGACCCTTATCCTTGGAGGAATCATGCCTAGCTCGAGGGTGGCAGCGTTGCTGAGAGATTGATGAGCACGCTGGCCTATGGTTGGGTGGAACATTGCAGCGACGTAGCTGGTTGCGGGGTGAATTCTTCATCAAAATATAAGTACTGCTGCTATTCCATCTCTGCAATTACATTGATGTCAAATGAATAAAGATGAACATGATGAATGCTATTATGTATGCCTTGTGTTGCTTCCACTGTATGTTGATTTTTTATGCATCTTGGTATGATGGATCATGCCTCCTGCTGTGTATGTTTAAGAAATTTAATATCAGCATTTATCTTGGTTTATGTTCATGGGGTTGTTCACTGGCTGCATTGGTGTTCGTCGCATCCTCTTCGCCGGTCTGAGGGTCGGGGACGTGATAGAGTGGTATCAGAGCCCAAGGTTGCAACAATGGGCCTCTATGGGCCAAGAAGGTGCAGTGACAAACGCAGAACTTCTTCCTGCCCAGCAGAAATCAGATTGGAAACTTCAAGAAAATCGCCTAAGTGTTGGACAGGGGGAAGGCTTAGCGGTTTCCAGTCTGCCGTTGCGGCTGCTGAAGGGACTAAACCGCCGATGCAACAATGGATCCGATCGCCGACGAAAGGAATTTTGAAAATTTTGTTTAAGTGTTGGACAGTCGAGCCCCTAGTAGGAAAGACTTCCGCCGTTGCGGAAGAGCTAGGCGAAAAGACTTCCGCCGTAGCGGAAGCATGCTGACGGAACGGTTGAGGAAAATGCGAAATTTGGCTAAGTGTTGGAGCAGTCGAAAGAGCTAGCAGAAAGACGTCCGCCATTGCGGAAGAGTCGGCGAAGTAAACTTCTGTCGTTGCGGAAGTGTTGGTGAAGTTGACTTCCGATTCTGCTGAAGAGTTGACGGTTTCCCGTCCGCCGTTGCGGATGGCAAAGCGATTAAGCATCCGACGTGAAAGTGATCCGACAGCCGACATGTGTATATTCGGAAGAAAGAAGGAAGACAAAAATTTTCAAAATTTTGTCTAAGTGTTCCCCAATCGGAACAGTTGGCGGAGTGAAATTCCGTCGTTGTGGAAGAGTTCTCGAAGTGGAACTTCCGTCGTTGCGGAAGAATTCGCGAAGTGAACTTCCGCCAATCGGAAGAATTGACGAAGTAAACTTCCGCCGTTGCGGAAGCCAAAGGCACTAAGCTTCCGATGTAGAAAGACTACCGCCGGAAGTTGAAATTATTCTAAGATAGAAATCGTTGACTGGCGGAAGGAGTTAGCGATTCGCAAGCCGCAGTTTCGGAAGGGGAACTGGTTTCCTGTCCACCGTTGCGGAAGTCCAAATCGTTAAGTCTTCCGACGAGGAATAAAATCGTGGGAGTTTCCCAAGTGATTTGACGTCAGTCAGAAGAAGAAGTGATTCAGCGTCCGCCGTTGCGGAAGTGAAAGCACAAAGCCTTCCGAAGGGAAAAGACCGCCGACGCCTGAAGTTAAAATTTCTTCGAGAAAAGAGCGACCAATCGGAAGGAAAAATGGTTTGTGCGCCGGCGTTGCGGAAGCCAAAGCCATTAGGCTTCCGATGTAAAAGTCTTCCGATGCCGATTAGGTTGGGCCGCTGATCGGAAGATGAATGGAGTTGGTGGGCCGCCGTTGCGACTGCAAAAAGGACTAAGTCGTCAACAGAAAGAAGGGACGGGGCCGATCAAACGGCGAAGAGGAGAGAAATTTGGAAATTTCTCTAAGTCCGGGAACAAATCGGCTATCGGAAGAAATAGTTGTTTGGCGTGCCGCCGTTGTAGAATCCAAAGTGTTAAGTCTTCCGATGAGAAAGACTGCCGACACCGATCGGAAGAAGAAAGTGTTCCGAGAGCCGTCGTTGCGGAAGAATTAGTGGTTCCAAGAGCTGCCATTGTGGAAGGATTAGTGGTTTGAGAGCCGATTCTGTGCAGGGAAAAAATTTCAAGATTTTCAAGTGGGATTTTTCCAGCATATTTTTGACGGTTTCCAGTGGGATTTTTGACTGTTTCTCAGTGAAGTTTCAGGACTGAAAGGGGAGAAAGTGGCAGCGATCTAATGCGTCAGATTGCACGAAAACCGATGATTTACAAAAAAAAAAAAAAAACGAGGGCGCTACCCTCGACTCGCCCTGCAATGGCGAGCCACAAGGGGGCAAGCCCCCTTGACCCCCGTCATCCCTTGAGACAGTCGTTCTTGTGAAAAGAGAATCCTATGTTTTTGGGCAAATTAGTAAGACCCAAAGTTCATAAAATATGAATGGTGCAATGGAAGTGAGGTGGCTGAAGTTAGCATTCCAAACCAAAAAGGCAGTAGTGTGTGTAAAATGCCAAGATTGGTGAAAGTCTTCATTTTAGAAGTGGTTTGGTTTTCACATCCGAGGTCGGAATGAAGCATGGGGATAGTCGTTGGAAACATTATCTAGTAGGGAACGAGGATAAGTCACCAGAATCTGAGCATGAAGCAGCAAAGTGCTAGTGAGGGTCGCTGCTATCAAAGGGACAAATATGGACAGTTGCATGCCCAGAGGTAGCAAGGACTATGAAGTCAATCAGTTGTTGTGTGGAAGAGTAGTTCCATGCAAGGATGAAAGACTTGAAAAGGGAAGTTTCCTTAAAACTCTGTCTTGCTAATTATAACTACATTTCCTAAGTTTATGCTTGAAATGAATGAGGATATGTATTGCATGAATACGATATTGCATGTTGGTAAGCATATTGGAAATTATATAATTATAATGAACCACTAATGATAATCATTGCTTTGATGTTGGCATTAGTGGCAAAACCAACGATGACATGGACCCGGATGAATATGTTGCTGATGCTGATGAATGAGACCAACAACCCTATGGAGAAGGGGTAAAGCAACAAGTCCAGGATAAAAGTTGGTGAGCCAATTCTGCAATCTCTTGCAAAGGACCAACGAAATTGGTCATGTCAAGGGTGTAAGTAAGACCCATGCAGGTAAGAATTTGCTTATGACAAATTCCATGGAGTGGTAAAGGAACCATTTCAGAGGTTGCTATGAATGCAGGATAGTCATGATCAGTTGGCTGCCAGAAATGCTCTATGGAAGAGCAAGGTGGCATGAATGATATGCTTGTGAAGTAAGGGTATCTAAACCTTCATTTAATTGCATGAATGATATGACTATACCTTGCAAATATTAATATGACAATGATTGCATGCCGTAAATGAGCTTTGATGATATTGATGTGACTAACAGCTGGAAGTATGTGAATTTTATAAATTCTGAAAATGCTTCAGTGATGGTTGTAGCAATGAAAAGTTATATGCATCCCGACTTACCAAGTGTTGGTTGATTAAATCTCATGTTTTAGGTAGATTAATTTGAGCATGGCAGTGAGAGGTAAGACCCTGACCAATGCCAGAATCTACCATATGATATGCATAATAGGTTGTTAAAATTTGAATTGTGAATTTTGGATTTGCAAAATTGCTGACAACCCCTAGCCACTGTTGGCTTGCATAAGATTGTGTTTGGTTGATTGAAACCCATGTTTCATGTAGATTATTTGAGCATGGCAGTGAGAGGTAAGACCCTAACCAATGCCAGAATCTACCATTTATGAGAAGATTCTCATGGTTGTAAAAGTAGTTGGCATGCATAATGGGTTGTTAAATTTGAATTGTGAATTCGGATTTAAAGAATTGCTAACGACTACTAATCATTGTTGGCTTGTCTGAGATTGTGTCAGGAGGGACGCATGGTAAGTGGGTTATCATGTTATGATAGTAAGCATAAAATTGTAATGGGCATAGTAGTGCTGCTTACAAGAAACCCACAATTGAACAAGTCAATTTCTGTAGTAGATAGAATTGCAAATTCTTATTGAATTTGATTTCTAATGTCATTGCTTGGTTATGGAACAATCAATTTGGATTGTAGTATCAGGTAATGATTGACTGTTTGGCTATTTAATGAATGTGTCAGGGGTACACATTGCAGGAATATCATGTGTGATGGCCTGCAGAAGCCAAACTTCATGGGAAGGTTTTCCCTTATCTTGGAAATGGGTTTTGGGTGAAACACCATTGGACATTTTAAAAATGTCTCATCTGCACTGCATGTTTGGTAATAACATGAGTGAGATGGTATGGGTTATGTCGGTAAGACATGTGTGAATGTGAAATATAAAAAGGAGATTGGGGTGGCTAACTGAGGGACTGTTAACTCAGGCCCAGGAGCCTCCATTCCTCCTTAACAAAGGCATACTGCGATGGCAATTGGATAAGTGTTATGTGACCCTTGCTAAGAATATGCATGTTTAATTATTAAATTCCATATGCATAACATGTTTTGGTTTAATATCCATTATGACCGATTGCTTGAGTATGCATAGGGCCTGCATGGCACACACCGGGAATGGGTGCACACTTTTTCGATGTTGATTCATGAAAGGGTTTTCAATATTGATTACACTCTAAGGAGTGGACGCACTCCTGGTGTCTCAATACTTGATAGTGAATGATGAGAAATGTGATTACAGTTTTAGAGCAATAACGCTGATGAGTTTGCTTGTATTGCTTGTGTTGCTTGTGTTAACAGGCTAAAGGTAAAGGTAAAGGTAAATGGTTGGTATAAGTGTATGTTGGTATAAGCGTATTGTTGATATAAGTGTATGGTGGTATAAGTGTATCGTTGGTATAAGTGTATGTGTTATTGTTGATATAAGTGTATGTTGGGCTGTTATATTCCTGAGGATCCATAGTAGATCCTAGACCTGGAAATGGTAGTGGTAAAGTTTCAAGCCCAGTTGACATGAGGATGTACTGGCGGGACATTGATTATTTGATGTTGTGGGGTATCATGCGTGCTGACCTAACATCTTAAGTCCATAGGCGATCCCAAGGATTGCAAAGTGAAGCAGGATCCTGTGGACGAACGAGGAAACGCACAATACAGATAAGTATTGAATTATTTTGCTTATGACTAAACATGTGTATATGATTTGGTTATGATGTTTTATCTCTAGAACAAGATAAAACTAATGAGAATAAACTAAACATGTGAATTTATTCAATGTTTGGATATAGGTATCGCTGGAAGCAAGGACTATGAGAGCATCATAGGGGTGCATGTGGACATGTGACTGTCCTGGAAAGCTCGGGTTGAGCGGTAATGAAAAAGGTGCTAGTAAGACGGGGGAGTCCTAGCAGTTGAGACAAACCATGTGAAGAGACTCCATGGTTTAGAGGTCTGGAATAGACCAGAGACACTAAGTGTCATGACCAAGAAGGATTGGTCCAGCATTCACAGTGAAGTGAAAGAGGCTGAGAGCATGAAAAGCCACTGCGATGGTGTGGGTTCCAGGATGGAAAAAAACAAAGAGGGGAAAAAATATTACTGCTCTCCCTCTTGCCTTTTGATGATATATATATATATATATATATATATATGTTTATGCATTGTGAAAACAAAATATTGTTGAATGCATGTATGATTGAGAATGAATTGTGTGTATTTGCTTAAATAAAATTGTGAATGCTGGAATAGTTAATTCCCTGCCCAGGAATGGACATGAATGAGCTCATGTGCCTGTTGGGAAGACATGAAAGATATGAAAGCCTCATCGATGAGACTTGGACTGTCATGCCAAATGGGGAAATTAATTGACTGATTTTAATGTCTATATTATGCTTGGTCTGATAGAATTTCAATGGTGCATTTCACAGGTGAGAAAAGTGACACCAGGTGGTGCACATTGATCATGGAAGCATATCAAAAGTTGATGGACTTAGCTGGAAGTCTCCTTCAAGTGATTTCCAAGACCCAGGAGAACCTTGGGGAGATGCTCAAGATACAGAGAAGGTAGAGTGAAATGAACCACCATATTTTGCAAGACTCTATTGGTTTGCAAAGGGAGGTTAAAAGCCTTCTGGGAGCAATCGGCAAGGGAAAGGAAGGTGGATCAGCGATGGGACATTCATCCAAGCGACCCGATAAGAAACGGTCCAGGAATGAAGACTCAAAGGAAATTGAGCAGGTAAAGATGAAGCAGCCAGTGAGATGCTAGAGATGCGGAGGACATCATTTACGCTGGGACTGCCCAATGAGGGAACATGATGAAGGCAATAGCTGCAAAGTTCCTAGACTTCGGGATCAGCTGGAAGCTGAGAACCAGTAGGAGAAGTCCATGGAAGCCGGGGGGCTTGGTCTTGAGCGTTCAAAGTAGATGATTGAACGTAGGACAGATCTGCAATTTTGAGATTTTGATGTGCAATTGTATATGTATTGTATATATGTAATGGAACACCGAGGATGGTGTTATTCCAAGGGGGAGGGGAATGTAATGTCCCAGTTTTGACCCCGTATGCATGATGTATATATATGTAATTAATCGTGGTGAGTATCTCAAGGCAAAAGCCCCACCATCGATTTGGTTGTTTATGTTTCGGCAATGGGGATAGTTGCCGATGGTATGTCGTGCTATTCGGCACCTTATAATGTGACATCATGTAAATACGCACATCAAATAAAATAAACCACAACCAGCTACGGGAGTGCAACGTTGAATGAAAAGGGCATGGTTCCAAAGGATAAGGGGTGGGGGATGTCAAACCTTGGTTTATGGGGGAAAAACCCATGTGTTGCCACCTTGTTTGTTTTGCCACCTTTCTTGTTTCACCAACCTCTTCAATGGCTTGGTTTTGTTGTTGGGGGGCAGTTATGGCTGGTGGTTGAGGCAGTTATTGCCTTTGGGAGTGGGGTGGCAAGACTGTCAGTCCCTTTCCCACATGCCCACTCCACCCACGACTACCTTCACTCCACGCTTGGTCTCCACCTTCTCCACGACGCCATTCTTCCATGGGGTCGGCATCTTCCTTAGGGGAAGGTCAGTTCTGTTCACCCTGGCACAGGATCTTGGTGGTCTGTTCATCCTCCTCACGCGTAGAGCCTTTGCTGTTTCTCACACATGCATGACTTCTCTGGTTTTACCTACGTCCTTCTCCTCACGCGCAGGAAATCTGCGTTGATTTTGCTCACGCAGGGAGCAAGGGAAATCGTGGCTGTCGCTTGGGATTTTCGAGTGCAGAAACCATTTCGCGCTCAGGGACTGTGTGTAAGTTTCCTTACTGATTTGTGGCTGTGCATATGTTTTTCCCTGTGTGTTGAGGCCTGGTGCAAGTGCTCTCACGCACAGACTATTTGGGGTCGTTTTCCCATGTTGTGAGTCGTGCTCACTGATTTCATTTTGGGACTGTTGTCTTCCCTGCATGTTTTGTTGGATGTGGTGTCCAAATTCGTTTTGGGCCACTGTGGATTTCCAATCTGTTGGTTGAGTTCCCTGTTTTGGGGCTGTGGATTGCTACTATCATCCATTGTGTGTTTGTGGCTGTTGGAGTACCCTAGTTTTGGGTTGCAGCTGAGTTGTTTGGCCACGTTAGGGCGAAGAACAACTCTGAGTTGCCTTGTAGGCTTGAGCTGTGTCTCACCTTTCGTTTGGGACTGT
Source organism: Pseudotsuga menziesii (assembly GCA_001517045.1). Lineage (NCBI taxonomy): Eukaryota > Viridiplantae > Streptophyta > Pinopsida > Pinales > Pinaceae > Pseudotsuga > Pseudotsuga menziesii. The sequence continues at coordinate 301,139 of LPNX011141313.1, read as the reverse complement.
CATCGGTTGCCTTTGCTCCTTCACAGAGCTATGAAGGGATTGTTTTGCTGCGTGTATGCAGTGGTTGGTCTTTGGACTGTACTGGCTTGGCCGATCTGTTGATGGCCTGGTAAACCCAGTGGTGTTGGTTTGGCTGATTGCATCCCTTGGCTATGTGTAAGCCTGCATTGACCCTTATCCTTGGAGGAATCATGCCCAGCTAGGGGGTGGCAGCGTTGCTGAGAGATTGATGAGCACGCTGGCCTATGGTTGGGTGGAACGTTGCAGCGACGTAGCTGGTTGTGGGGTGAATTCTTCATCAAAAGATAAGTACTGCTGCTATTCCATCTCTGCAATTACATTGATGTCAAATGAATAAAGATGAACATGATGAATGTTGTTATGTATGCCTTGTGTTGCTTCCACTGTATGTTGATGTTTTATGCATCTTGGTATGATGGATCATGCCTCCTGCTGTGTATGTTTAAGAAATTTAATATCAGCATTTATCTTGGTTTATGTTCATGGGGCTGTTCGCTGGCTGCATTGGTGTTCGTCACGTCCTCTTCGCCGGTCTGAGGGTCGGGGACGTGACAGCAGTACTCTAGATAGAATAGTGTGGTAAAGCAACAGGTGGTTCAATCATGAGAACCCATGATGGGTATGATTCTTAGGATTCTTATGAGCGTGTAGAAGATTCCATGGGAGAAATGTCTGGAATGGAAATGATGACATAGAGTCTAATGGAAGGATATTCCAAGAGACACCGTCCGAGGTTGCAGCCACCATGAGAATCTTGATTAAAGCCCACGAAGAGCAGCATCAGTTGAATTCTGCCATGCTGCAGAGTTTGACAGAATTGTAGAAAAAGATAGATTCTGGATGAGGTACATCGAGACCAAAAGGCAGTAAGAGCAGCACTAGGAGAAGGATAAGGACTTCTAGTGGATCATCTGATTCTGAAGAATCCAGTGGAAATACAAGTTCATCTCCTCATAAAAGGAGAAGAAGGAAACACCATAGGGATCACTCTCGAGATGAATTAAGGAAAGTTAAACCTCCTACATTTGATGGTGAGATAAAGACGGGACAAGAAGCTGAAGCTTGGCTCCTTGGGATAAAGAAGTACTTCCAAGTACAGGATTATTCAAGAAACATGAAGGCAAGAGTTGCCATATTCAATCTGAATGGAAGAGCATCCATTTGGTGGGAACACTTCAAGCAAGTAAAGAAGATCAGTGAAAGGAAACTGAAGTGGAAATAGTTCAAGTATTTCAGGTAGAAATACCTCTCTGACAGGCATTATGATGATAAGATTAAGGAGTTCCATGAGCTGATATTGGGACAGCAGACCATGGATGAATATGCAAATAAGTTCTTGGAATTGTTGAGGTATGTCTGGTACATTAGAGATGAAAAAGTGAAGGTCCAGCAGTTTCTAATTAGATTGCCTCAAGCTTACAAAGATAGAATTGAGTTCTATGAACCGAGAACTCTCGAAGAAGCAATAAGAAATGCTAAATATTGCTATGAGCAAAGAAAAGGTAAACCTGATTACCATAAGGCATGGAAGGACAAGAAGAATAAGAATTTTGACCAAAGAAGGAAAGGTTTCAAACCTTCTAGATCCAGGAATCAGCAAAAGCAACCATCCCAAGCTGCGAGTAATCCAATTGGAGTGACAGGTGGAAAGCCTAAAGAGCCACATCAAAATAAAGGTCCACTCAAATGTTAGAAATGTGAAGGACCCCAATTGCACAGATATTGTCCACTTGAGAATGAAAGTGCAAGGACAGCTTATAACATTCAGGGAGCAGAAACAGTGGGTCAAGTAGCAAGAGCAGTCCCTAGAATTTATGCAGCACTGGAGGACTGCTAGGCAGATCATCAGTCAATTGTGGTTGAAGTTGCAGGTAAGATTGTTGAACAACCTGTTTCTATTTTGATTGACCCTGGTAAGTGAAGTGGTAGAAAAATGTCCATTGGTTGTGAATGGATTGATCACCTATGTGGATATGAATATTCTACCGCTTAGTTCCTATGATGTTCTCATTGGAATGGATTGGTTAGAATATCAACGAGTGAAGCTTGACTGTTATAACAAGACTTTTGAATGCATGGATGAAGAAGGAAACCCAGTGGTTGTGAAAGGTATTCCGAAGGTAATTTCAGTAAGACAGGTTTCAACAATGTAGTTGAAGAAATTCTATAGGAAAGGTTGTCAGTTGTATGCAGCTCATATTCTGGAACCAACAGGAGATGAAACTCCTAGGTTGGAGGACTATCAGGTGTTACAGGAATTCAAGGATGTATTTCTTGATGAGATCCCAGGACTTCCTCCAAAGAGGGACATTGATTTCACCATTAAACTTGTACCAGGAGTAGCACCAGTGTCCAAGACACCCTACAGCATGAGTACATTGGAGATGCTAGAGTTGAAGACGCAACTGTAAGAGTTGTTGGAAAAGAAGTATATCCGACCGAGTGAGTCTCCTTGGGGAGCACCGGTTCTGTTTGTGAAGAAGAAAGATGGTACACTCGGGTTATGTATTGATTACAGATAGTCAAACAAGGTTATTGTGAAGAATAAATATCCTTTTCCTAGGATTGATGACCTCTTTGATCAAATGAGAGGAGCAAAGGTATTTTCTAATATTGACTTGAGGTCTGGTTACCATCAGGTGAGAATCAAGGACGAAGACATTCATAAGACAGCCTTCAGGACAAGGTATGGACATTATTAGTTTGTAGTGGTACCATTTGATCTCACAAATGCACCAGCTACATTTATGTGCCTTATGAACAGTGTCTTTAGCAAGTATTTGGACAAGTTTGTTCTTGTTTTCCTTGATGACATTCTTGTTTATTCTAAGAATGAGGAAGAACATGAAGAGAATTTGAGATTGACATTGCAATTGCTTAGGGAACATCTACTGTATGCAAAACTGAGCAAGTGTGATTTCTACAGAGATAGAATTCAGTATTTGGGTCACATTATCTCTAAAGAGGGTATATCAGTAGACCCTGAGAAGATCGAAGCCATTATGAATTGGCCTACTCCAAGAAATGTGATAGATGTAAGATATTTTATGGGACTTATAGTATACTATAGGATATTCATTGAGGGATTTTCCAAGTTTGCACATACCATCACTTCTTTGCAAAAGAAGGGGATGAAGATCGAATAGAATTTGAAGTGTGAAGAGAGCTTCCAGCAGTTGAAGAATCTTCTCACCAGTGCACTAGTATTGAAGGTTGCAGATCCAGAGAAAGATTTTGTGGTATGTATCGATGCATGCAGACAAGGGCTTGGGGAAGTCCTTATGCAGGACAACCATGTGATATGTTATGAATCAAGAAAGTTGAAGGAGCATGAGAAGAACTATGCCACTCATGATCTAGAGCTTGCAGCTATAGTACATGCTCTCAAGATGTGGAGACATTACTTGATGGGTAGAATATTTGAGCTCAGGACAGACCATTGTGACCTGAAGTATTTGTTTGATCAACCTACTCTAAATGTTAGGCAAGCGAGATGGCTGGAATTTCTATGTAAGTTTGATTTTGAAATCAAGCACATAGAAGGAAAAGAGAACAAGGTAGCTGATGCACTCAGCAGGAAGGTACAGGAAATGCATGTGGCATCTCTTAGTATTTGCCAATCAGATTTGAGGTAGCAGATTGTTAATCATGTTGTCAGAGATGAATTGTATGAGCAGGTAAAAGACAAATTGCAGCAGCAAAACCTTGAGAAGAGGTATGAAGGATATAAATTGGAAGAAGATAGAATTCTTACTTATAAAGGCAGAATTTATATTCCGAATGTAGCAGATTTGAGGAGAGTTGTTATGGATGAAATCCATCAAGCTCTGTATTTTGGTCACCCAAGGTACCAGAAGACAGGTGCATGAAATGTCAACAGATAAAGGTTGAGCATCAACATCCAGCAGGTTTGTTGTAGCCTTTGCCAGTTCCAGAATGGAAATGGGAAGTTATTTCCATGGATCTTATTACAGGATTGCCAATGACTTGGAGACAACATGATTCCATCATGGTTGTGGTAGACAAGTTGACAAAAGCAGCACATTTTATACTAGTGAAGTCTACGCACAAGACAGATGACATTGCAAAGATATTCATGAAGGAGATTTTCAAATTGCATGGATTGCCGAAGGCAATAGTCTCTGACAGATATGTCAAGTTCACTTCCAATTTTTGGAAGGGATTGTTTGCAGATTTGGGTACAAAGCTAAACTTTAGCATTGCATACCATCCCCAGACAGATGGGCAGACAGAGAGAGTTAATCAAGTGCTGGAAGACATGCTTCGCATGTATGTGATGGACAAACCAACCAAGTGGGAATATTACTTACACTTGGTAGAGTTTTCTTACAAAAATGGATAGCAGGCATCCTTGGAGATGAGTCTGTATGAAGCTTTGTATGGAAGAAGGTGTAGGACACCAGTGACTTGGGATAACCCAGTGAACAAAGTTGTGCTTGGACTAGAACTGCTCAAGGAAATGGAGCAAGAGGTTGTAAAGATCAGACAGAATTTGAAAGCAACACAGGATAGATAGAAAAGCTATGCAGATAAGCATAGGATGAATAGAGAGTTCAGTGTTGGGGATCATGTTTACCTCAGAGTGAAAGCAAAGAAAAGTTCCTTGAATCTTGGAAGTTGTGCCAAGTTGTCACCTAGATATTGTGGGCCGTTTGAAGTGCATGAAAGAATAGGGCCTGTTGCATATAGACTTGCATTGCCTACTAGTACTAGAGCTCATAATGTTTTTCATGTTTCTTTGCTTAATAAATATGTGCATGATCCTAACCATGTGATAAATTGGGATGGGAGTCAAGTGGAAACCGAGGGAGAGTTCCAAATCAAGCCAATGCGCATCCTCGATAGGAAGGTCACAATGCTTCGGAACTAAGCCATAGGGAAGGTAAAGGTGCAATGGGAGCACTATGGACCTGAAGAGGCTACGTGGGAGATGGAGTATGCCATGCGATTGGCACATCCATTTTTGTTCAATCCTGCGGAACACTGAGGTGGTACCAGTGTAGCATTTTGTTCAAATTTTGTCAAGCACCGAGGACAGTGCTATTGAAGGGGGAGGGGAATGTAACACCCCAGTTTTGACCCCGTTTGCGTTAAATATACATGATACATATGTTGTAATAATCATGGTGAGGAGCTAAGGGCAAAAGCCCCACCATCAATTTGGTTATGTTATGATTTGGATTGGAATGGTCACCGATGGTATATTGGGACATACAACATATATTAAATTGTGACATCATGTAAATGTGCATTTTAATTAAATAACCCAACCAGCTATGTTCACTGCAACTAAATTGAGAGGGGGCATGATTCCTAAGGATAAGGAGGGGAAATGATGAACATTGAGCCATGGGGGAAAAACCATGTGTCACCACCCTGTTTGGTTTGCTCGTTTTCCCTTGTTTCATCCAACCACCACCTTCATTTGTTCTGTTGATTAGTTGGGGCATCTATTTGTTGGAAAAAGGACCACTACTACACACACGCCTACTCTCTCTCTCTCCACGACGTGCCTTTTGCGTGCAGATGGTCTATCCACTATGAGGATCGAGAATCTATTCAATTTCCTCACGCGGGATGAGTTAAAAGGTTCCACATTCCAATGTTTATGGGTTTGTTGGTTCTCCCTTTTCGCTGGGATTGCTAGCTTGCGGTGGGTTCTCCTTTACCTCATGGATTTGTTGGCTTGCAGATCGATTCTTTCCTCTTTTCACACAAATTTTTGTGTCTTTCTCCACCATCATCAGACCCGTGTAGCGATTCTGCTACTCTATTGTTGAGTCATGACCGTAATTCCATTCACAGTTTTGGTTGACTGCATCTTTTTCCATCATGCATAGTTTGGGAGTTTGTTCTTTCCCCATTTTCTGCTTGTGCAATTTCTCCAGCGATTGCATTAAGGATCGAGTGTTGTGGGTTCATAGTGGTTTGTGGGTTGCTATTTGCCCACAATTGATGAACTGTGTTTTTCCCCTGTAAAAGCTCGAATAGTTGTTTGGCTGTTTACATGCAGTGGTTTTGTCCTAGGACTACATTGGAGTGGTGAATGAGGACCTGAGGTGCTTGATAAATCTGGTGGGTTGAGAACCACACAGACATAGCTACTGAGCTAGCTTTCTTCTCCACAACCCCTGAATAGCAATGGAAGGGAGTTCAGGGTCTGAGGGACTGCGTTGCAGAGAAGGGATTGATTTCCTTGTGTTGGGTGTGTGTGGGTGTTCTAGAAGCCAGGCTGACTCTGGTGTTGGTGTCTGTAGCTCTTCAATGAGCTCACCATCTTAGCATTTAGCCTTTCCTATCTCTTAGATGGCCTGATAAACCCAACTTGGTTGGCTTGGCTGATTTGATGTTCACCTGATAAACCCAACTGTGTTGGCTTGGCTGAACTGTGTACCCTTGTGGTGTCGTTATCCTTGGCTATGTGTAAGCCTGTTAGTTCCTTATTCCTTGGGGAATCATGCCCGGCTTGGGGGTGGCAACGTTGCTAAGAGATTAAGGAGCACGCGGGCCTATGGTTGGGTGGAATGTTGCAGCGACGTAGCTGGTTGTGGAACAAGTTCTTAATAACATAAGTATTCTTACCTAACTTGTGTCTACAATCATATTTACCATTGATGAATGATGATATACATGTTAAATGCTGATCTGTATATGCATGAGTGTTGATTGATATGTTTTGCTTCCATTGTGCATATGAATGATTATGCTTCGTAATATGTTTTATGTTTTTAAGTATCATGCTTCAGCATTATATGTATGTATGTTCATGTTCATGGGGCTAGATGCCCGGATGATTTGATGTATCGTAGTGTCCTCTTTGCCGGTCAGAGGGTCGGGGACGTTACAATCTGCCTCACAGAAATTACCTTTGGAATGCCCCTTACCGCTCTCGGGTTCCCTTCTTCATCCATGCATTCAAAATTCTTATGGTAATACTCAAGCTTTACCCTCAGAGATTCTAACCAATCCATTCCAATGAGAACATCATAGGAACCAAGGGGTAGAACATTCATATCTACACAAGTAACCCATCCATTCATCACCAATGGACATTTCACTACCACTTCACTAACCTTTCTCTTAGTTTCAGTGGCTAGCTGAACTAACCACGATTTGCTATGCCTCACTTTATTGAAAGCACAAATCTCCACTACTCTAGGAGTAATGTAACTATGGGTAGAATCAGGGTCAATCAAAATAGAAACAGATTGCTCAGCAATCTTACCTGCAACTTCAACCACAGTCGACTGGTGATCTTCCCGGCGGTCCTCCAACACTGCGTAAATCCTAGGGATGACCCTTGCTACTTAACCCACTATTTCTACTTATTGAAGGTTACAAGTTGGCCTTGCAATCTCATTCTCGAGTGGACAACTCCAGTGCATGTGGGGTCCTCCACATCTCCAACATTAGAGTGGTTCTCTGATCTGCTGTGGATCTCTTGGATTTTCTCCCACCACTTTGGTTGGCTGCTTCTCAGCCTGGGATGGTTGCTTCTGCTAATTCCTGAAGTTAGAAGGTTTAAAACCTTTATTCCTTTGGTCTGACTTCTCATTATTCTTGTCCTTCCATGTCTTTTGATAGTTAGGTTTTCCTTTTCTTTGCTCATAGAAATACTTAGCTTTCTGTATTGCTTCTTCTAGAGTTCTAGGCTCATAAAACTCAATTATGTATTTGTAACACTGAGGCAATCCACTCAGGAAATGCTGGATTTTCACTTTCTCATCCTTGATGTACCTGACATACCTCAATAGCTCCAAGAACTTGTTTGCATACTCTTCCATGGTCTGCTGTCCCAATCTCAGCTCATGAAATTCTTTGATCTTGTCATCATAGTACCTGTCAAAGAGGTATTTCTGCTTCAAATACTTCTGGAACTATTTCCACACAATTTTCCTTTCATTAATCTTCTTCACTTGCCTGAAGTGCTCCCACCATATGGATGCCCTTCCAATCAAATTGAAGATGGAAACTCTTGCCTTCATATTTCCATAATAGTCCTAGACTTGGAAATACTTCCTGATCTCAATAAGCCAAGCCTCATCTTCTTGACCTTTCTTTGTCTCATGATTGAAGGTAGGCGGCCTTTCCTTCTTAAACTCATCCCGTGAGTTGTTTCTATAACGTCTCTTTCTCTTTTTGTCGTGAGAAGAAGAGCTGGAATCCTTAGTGGATCCTTCCGAGTCAGGAGATCTACTAGAAGACCTTCTTCTTCTATTGGTACTGCTACTACTACCATCTAGTTTTGCTGGACATCGCCCCGAGCTCATCTACCATTGGATGTCTGTCAAACTTTGCAACATGGCAGCATTCAACTGATGCTGCTCTTCCTGAGTTTTAATCAGGCTTCTCATGGTGGCTGCAATTTCCATCGGTGTCTCTTGAAATATCCTTCCATTAGATTTTATAACATCATTTTCAGCTCAGATGCTTTCCCCCATAGAGTCTTGCGCACGCTCATAGGAATCTCGTGCATCATATCTGTTGTAGGTTCTCCTGGCTGAGCCAACAACCCACTTTCCAATATGCACTATGAATCTGCAAAATGTGTTATCAAATACCATTGTTTAGATACATAGTAATTCAAATCAAAACCATTTACTTACTATCACCTGGCCTATCTAGGCCCAATGTTGTAACCAACAACTCTGTTAGCTATTCAACCCGGTCCTTTCGGCCCGATGCTACAACCAGCAATGCTGATACCACACTGAAGTGTTGCCACCATTTTGTAGATACCACTCTGTGGCGTACTACAATGATGGTATCCAAAGATACTCTTAACTCTTGCACTATCCATACTGGTCCATCTAGGCCCAATGCTCCAACCCGCAGCTCTGATACCACAATGTCACATACCCATACCCCACTATCATACGGAATTAAAAATTTCATTGAGAACCTTTACTGTTCATCGAAGCACAGGGCATGGTCGCAAACCACTTCTTGACATTTTCAATATTGTCTCGCTCCCTCCCATATTCCACTGATCAATCCGATGATCTGCAAGGAAGAATCACAGAGGAGATCGGACAGTGGAGAGAAAATGCAATGGAAATCAACGATCACGAACGGTTCCACATCCGAAATCAAATCAACGACTCAGAATCCACCTGCAAAAATCAACGGTGTAGAAAACTCAAGTTGCAGTATCGGAAAGTTACAAAAAATACAATCTCACTTCCCACATCCCGCATCCTACATCGGAAACAGATCAACGACGGAGAATCATTCCCGCAAGATTGACGGCATAGAAACTTGAATTGCGGGATTGGGAATTGTGGAAATCATGACACCGCGATCCCGCATCCAAAATCCTGCATTGAAAAGGACCGTTGTGGAATGAAAACTGTGGAAAGCTGTAATTCTAAAAAATACATTTCGCATTCCACACCCTGCATCCCGCAAGTTGCGGAAGGGAAAATTGCAGAAACCAAGATCTATGAACCGACATCCCGCATCCCGAAATCCTGCATCCTGCAGATTGCGGAAAGGAATATGTCTAGCAGGAAACTCAACTTTTTAACTGAAGTCTTGGATCGATTTGATCATTCAGGCCATCACCAATCTGGCCAACCTAAATTTGCAACTTAGTTTAAAATGCATTGAGTGAAACATACATAGATACCTATAATTGCAATTATTCAAAGGAACAATGCATCACCTCAACACAACAACATGTTCATCACATTCCATCAAGCAATTACAATGCAAGAAATACAATTGTAGAGATTAGCATAGATAAGAACACTTATCTTGAGAAGAACTTGTTTTGCAACCAGCTATGTCACTGCAACGTTCCACCCAACCATGGTCCAGTGCGCTCATCAATCTCTCAGTGACATCGCCAACCTCGAGTTGGGCATGATTTTCTCAATGAATAAGGGAACACTAGCAGATTCATACATAGCCAAGGGTGTAAAAAAACTCAGCCAAGACAACACAGTTGGGTTTATCAGGTTGCATGGGAAAACAAACCAACAGATGGGTTTCATAGACCACTCAGCCAAACCATCTCACAATTGGGTTTCACAGACTGATCATAGTCAAGCCAATCATTCACCTTAAGGACTAGTCAAGCCAACATATGGGTTTATTAGATTGTACATAGTCAATCCATCTCACTGTTGGGTTTATCAGATTGTCCAGCCAAAGGTTACTTACAATGTCAACACCACAAGACACATCCAAGCCAACAGATGGGTTTATTAGGCTATCATCCAAGCCATCTTTCCAGTTGGGTTTATCAGTCCACTCTAAGAAAATGGGTAGGAAGAACTGCTAAGCTAGTGAGCTCATCTACAGATCTAAGAACACCTTCACAAGACCTACCTGGCATGGCTTCCCCACTGCATGCACACCCAACACAAAGAAGATTCCCCTTCTCTGCTACACAGTCACTTAGGATACACCTTCCCTTCCAGTGCTCTTTAGGATGTGCATAGCAGGTTTACCAGCCACTCTTATCTTATTGTGAGGTTCCACACTAGGTTTACCAAACACGTTCTACATCTCTCCCACTCCTAAGTCTTGTATATGGTCCAGAATCAAACTAGGGTGCACAACACAACAACCACCGGGAGACTCCACAACACAGGCTTTACTCTGGAACCAAGTAATAGGGTCTCATACACTCTGCGGTTCAAGATATGCTGCAACACAGTAATAACAGTCTTGCTAAGGGAAAAACACTTTCGTTACACGAAGGATACGCACAGGAAGAACCCAGTTGATGCAGATCTTCCCCGCGAATGGAGAATGAAGATTGTGAAAAAAATCCTCAGCAAGAACATCCCCGCAGCTCTCAAAACGTGAGGTTAAAACAAAAACGTACTGCGTGAGTCAAAATTGGCCTACGGTTTTGGTGTTTTCTTGTCCATGCAAGCAAAACACGACATTAAAAACTAGGTGCTCTGCCCCAATTTTAATTTTCCCATACTCTTCCCTTTCCAAGCAATAACTGCCTCAACCACCTTATGGTAGAATAAATGGTTGGGAAGAAAAGACAAGAAAGAGGGTAGTTGACAATTTTGATGGGTTCTCCCCATGACACATGGATTTTCCCTGAACTGGTTCAAGGTCAACATTCCCACCCCCTTATCCTTAGAAAAATCATGCCCCCATTTCATTATTCATTGCATTGACATAGTTGGCTATGGGTTTTTCATTAATTTGCATATTAACGTGATGTTTACAAAGTGCTTGACTTAGCACATAAACCATAGGCATCAAACATGATCGCCTATATTCCAAACATTAATCAATGACAGGGCCTTGGCCTTGAGATCCTTGTCATGTTTTCAAACAATATTTACATCATATGCATTAATGAAAATGGGGTAAAAAATGAGGTGTTACATGCTCTATGACTCTGCAAAATGTGTTAATAAACACCCTGTTAGACAATCTCAGAATTCAAAAACCACTTACCATGGAACCAATAGCTCTGAAAACTATTCACTTGGACCATCTAGGCCCAATGTTGCAACCATTAACTCTGATACCACAATTTCATGTCCCCTCCCCTCTACTATGACTTATAAGGGAGGAACGCGACTGCACTGCGCTCTGATACCACTATGTAGCGTACCCGCTACTCTGATGTCCCACGATGTCATGAAATCGACGCCCATACACTTGAATGATATGCGAAATAATTTAAAATTTCTCTTTATTATCTCTTTAACAAAGTCATGGGTCATGTATCATCTTTTAACATTCATTCTTAGGATTAGAAACCATTGTAACAGTTGTTCCTCCATAAATAGATCCACTGTATAACCAGAAAGGTCATTTCCATGCAGAACGCGACCTTTCCACACTCCACCTTCCACTTTTCTGTTGTGGAGCCCAAGAACCGGAAACATAACTTTTGACGGAATTATTTAGCCACATTCTTCCTTCCACCTCTACTTTTTCACCTTCCACCTTCCGACTTCCACATTTTGCGGGCGGATCTCGAAAATCGGAAAGACAAAGTTTTTCCTTAACCTTTTTCCTATTTTCTGCCTCCCGCCTTTCTCCTTCCCCATGCGGATCTCGGGGTGCAGAAAACACACTTTAGCCTTAGAATATCTGACTATTTTTTTGCTTCCGACTTCTGCCTTCCATAGGAGGATTCCAGGGTGCAGAAAACCAACATCCTGCCTTGTATTTTTCTTGTTTTCCACCTTCCTCCTTCCTCCTTCTGCAAGCGGATCTCGAAGTACGGAAAACCAACATTATTCTTTGTTTCAACTTCTCTCTTCCGCCTTCCTCCTTCCACAGGGAGATTCCGGGGTGCGGAAACTCTTAAGTCAGATGCCTTCTGACTCTATAACCAGGCTTCTAGCCTCCATGATCATAAGAAAAACGCATTGAAACATACAAGGCATATACATATGCAAATGTAGGAACATTTAACAACAATAAACTCTACTGAAATCATTAGAAATCCTTCATCATATTCAATTCATTCATAAGCAAATACATTGCATAAATAAGAATAACATAGAATACTTATCTTGAATATGAAGTTGTCCCACAACTAGCTATGTCGTTGCAATGTTCCACACAACCATAGGCCAGTTGTGTTCATTAATCTCTCAACACAATTGCCACCCTCGAGCTGGGCATGATTTCTACAAGGAACTAGGGAAAAACAGACTCACACACAGTAAATACAACCTTCAGTTGGGTTTATTAGACTGTCTAGCCAAGCCAACACATAGTTGGGTTTATCAGGCTACCGGCAAACAAGCCAACTAATAGATGGGTTTCACAAGCTACTCAGCCAAGCCAAATCACTGCTAGGTTTCACAAGCTATTCATTCAAGCCATCTAATAGTTGGGTTTCATAGATTACACACAATCAAGCCAAGATTCACAATAAGGACCATCCAAGCAAATTAACAGATGGGTTTCATAGGCTACTCAACCAAGCCATCTCACTGTTGGGTTTCACAGGATATTCAACCAAGCAAGATAGTCAGGTTTATCAAGATGTCTAGCCAAGGGTCACACATGACCAAAAGCACAACAAGACACAACCAAGCCAACTATAGTTGGGTTTATCATGCTGCTTAGCCAAGCCAATATACGATTAGGTTTCACAGGATGCCCAACCAAGACAATATACAATTGGGTTTCATAGGTTGTCGACCAATCCAATCTACATTTGGGTTTCACAGGCTGCTAAGGAAGTGGAAAGGAAGAATGGATAAGCTAGTGGCTCATTCAAGAGGTAGGGACACCTCCACAAGATCTATATGGCCTGGAATCCACATTACCTACACCCCTACACAAGGAAGCATCCCCTTCTATGCTACACAGTACCTCAAGCTATGCCTTCCTTTCCAATGCTCTTCAGGGCGTGCATAGAAGATTCACCAGCCACTCTTATCTTTCTGTGAGGTTCCTATCTGCACTAGGTTTATCAATCACATTCGGTGTCTCTTCCACTCCTAAGTCTTGCATACTATTCAGACCCAAACCACAGTGCACATCACAGCAAACCACAAGGATACAAAACAATACAGGGCTCCACTCTGTAACACAAATAAACAGGTTCTCATATGACTCTATAGTTTAGGATAACACTGTAACATAACAAACAGGGTTCCATACCACATTGTCACACAGAAAAATGTTGTAGAACAACCCGTTCCGTGACTCAACAGAGTGAACAACGCATCCTCTTGAATTAATGATGAACAATGAACGTTGAGGAACAACAAAACCTTCCCCCGACTGACGAAAATATGGGATGGCACACATCCACGTGGATACTTGATTCAGACACAAGAATGTGACTTCCCTAGATTGCAGACTTGCTCAGACTGCAGGTTGGCTCGGTCACGAAATCGACTGCCATACCTTGTACTACCCAAGGCATTAACTAACTCAATCGATATTCTGGAAGAATTGAATGATTGAGTGCAGGGGACGTATAGGATAGACGAGAATAAGGAATAGGTAGCTTGGACAGATCTATAGCTAAGGTCGATCATCAAAGTAGATCGATGGTGCACAACAATTCCGTTGGGTGAAGATGAGTGGTTTAGAAAACTCTTGATGTACGCAGAATTATTAAGAAATCCCCTTCACCAAATTTTAAGTCCATCGTTGATTTGGTGGGGACACGGATCCGTCGATCCACAAAAATTTTCCTGATTCAACTAGCAAGTTGTTTAACATCAGAGAGCAGGCACATAATTTTGATCCAAAAGGATTTGTTCTGAGCTTGAGTCCTCCTGGGTGAGTTGGACAACAAAGCAACGAAGGTTTTTCTGCTAATTAGACCGGGTCTTGTGAGGATTGGACCCACAATCTCTCACCTGGAATCTGCTTGGATAACTCCCTCTCCCATTTCCTTGTGAAATCATGCCCCCATCTCTTTAACATTGCGGTGCATAGCTAGTTGTGGTATTTTATTAAATTGTGTATTTACATGATATTCCAAAATGTGATGTGCTTGACCAACACAAGAAACCATAGGCATCGATCCTCATCACCTATACACAAAACACCAAATCAATGGTAGGGCCTTGGCCTTGAGCTCCTCGCCATGATTTAAATACAATATATACATCATGTAAAATTTTAATACCATGGGGTCAAAACCGTGGTGTTACAGATGAGATGCTTGATCAAGTTGTGGGAAAGGAAACTTTATTCATTTACATATGCATTATCCAGGTATCATCAAGATGGGATTGGGGAAGAGGAAAAGAAGAGAAATTTCACCACTAAATGGGGTTCCTTTGAATACATGACATAATTCCCTTTGGGGTGATGAATTCTCTTGCTATGGTTTCCAGGATTCTTATTGTAGGATTGAAGGAGTTTATTCATAAATTTGTAGAATTTTACATGGACATATGGACTATTTACAGTTGGTTGAAGGAGCATATAATATTGCTCAAGATCATGTTTGATCAATGTTGATAACTCTAGAATTATCTCAACCTGATGAACTGTATATTTTGTATTCATGTTGGGAATCTAGTGGGACATATTGTATGTTGAGAAGGGGTGTTAGTGGATCTTGCAAACATTGTTGTGACTGTGATTTTTCGGCACCTAAAACTCCTAAGCAGTTGTGGTCCACTTTGGTTCCTATAGGGTATTATATGAGGTTTATCTACAATAATGTCAGTATTATAGAACCATTGGAAATGTTGTTGAAGAAATCAGAGATATACATATGGACCTCTAAATGTGATAAATGTAGCATTTAAGGAGTTTATTCATAAATTTCTAGAAGTTTATGTGGACAATTAGACTATCTACAATCTATTGAAGGAGTATATAGGATTTCTCAAGCTCATGTTCGATTGTTGTCGATAACTCTATATTTCTCTCAACTTGAAGAAGTGTATCTTTTGTGTGCCTTTTGGGAATCTATTGGGACATATTGTTTACCACAAGGGATGTTAGTGGATCTTGCAAAAATTGTTGTGATTGTGAATTTGTCGGCACCTAAAACTTAGCAGTTGTGGTCCACTTTGGTTCCTATAAGGTATCATAGGAGGTTTATCTACAACGATGCCACCATTATAGAACCATTGGATAGGTTGTCGAAGAAATTAGAGATATACATATGGACCCTTAAATGTGATGTCACATTCAATCTATTGAACGAAAATATGGTGAGTTATTCCATCTTACTTTATCCTGATTGGATATTAGAATTTCATGTGTGTTACCACAAAGATAGTATCCAGGCTACCATATTCTATTTTTCAGACACAGTACATTTTTCAGCCAGATCTCTTACATATGAGATGCTGAGATGAGCATCTTTTATGGATCATGATTATATTAGTGGACTATTGTACTCTCCCATGTCAGGACTGAGTCTCAGGACACTCAGATTTGAGGACCGATGTAGCCATTTATGTCATTTTCAAAGTAGTTATTGATGCCCAGTTTTATGTCAGTTCTTTCTCATTGGATAGATGGTGTCTCAGATGGATTATATTGCATGGTTATGACTCATCATTTTACATTATGTTATGGTTATTATTGATTTTATACTGATTCTTATGACATGTATTAACTTGTGGTATCATGATCTGGCGGTCATATTTATATGGCTTGGTTGTATATTGTACTATGTATTGATGTCCCTACTTAGACTTGGAAGTTCTTGATATATACTCATTGGTTTTACCCTCCTTAGGGAGAATAGAGGTAGCCATTCCCACCATTTTTTTGGCTTGCTAGTGTTGGCTCCATCATTCATTGGCTTCACCCATCCATTACCTTCCAGTTTAGTTTTCAATCCGACTGACTTCTTGACTTATGGCATGGAGGATCTTTTTCCCCACTAGAACTTTTGTTGGACAAGCCTCCCTATTTATATTGTGTCTCGGCTCTGAGTTAGTGACAAAACTTGCCTTTGGTAAGTTGGATAGTATGCCTAAATCATTCTGGTGGGTTGTCCCGATGTTTGGCACTGTGTAGAATTCCCCCTAGTCACTTGAGATGTTGTTAGCTAAAACTGAAAGCTCATGTACTACCTGTGTTGAAATTATTGAATATGCGCCCATGAAAAATGAAAATTATAAAACTGTGTTTCTTAACATATTTAAAGAGGGCAAGAGCAATGAAATGCTAAAATGCTCCTTGAAGAGTATAAGAAAAGGTCCAAAAATCAATGATAAAAAATACGTTGACCTTACAAAATATGTCCCGGATGAAAGCTGCGATTAGCTGTGCTTTTAAGCACTGGTGAAGTCCCAAAAGGGTCATATAGGAAAAAAAGGCCATGGAATAAAAATGATGATCCTAATGAACTTGGATCAAGCTTGATGTAGACATGATGCCTAATTTGAATAAGCACTCTCTAAACAACTCACCCGTTTGTGAGGCACTATCATTCCTTGTGTTGTTGTTTGTCTGACATTGGTTATAGTGAGTATTTCCTTTCCTTGTCCAAAGTGTCATGATGTTGAGTAGGAATTCATCCTTTGCCTTAGCCTTGTCATTTCCACCCTTCACCCTTCACTAGAAAATTGGCTACAGCTATGAAGTGAGTATAGTCTTGAAAGTCTAAGTCTGAGTAATAATGAATAAAGCCTTATATATGTATTGGTTGATGTACCGCCAGTGAAATGAATCTACTTGTTGTGATTGTTACTTGAATGAGTTGTAGAGCATGTCTTAACCTTGTAACACTTGCAGCGAATGGATATAGTGTGAGTTATTATTGGTGTCTGATTATTCACAGATGGTTATATTGTTTATTGGATATGATTGATGATCAGATAGAGACCTATGAGGGGTATGAGTATACACCTTAGATGGATTTGGACTCTCTGAGTCTAATGATCCAGTTTCTTTCCAATTCCGGGGACTTGCAGATGTGATCAGACTCATTCTGCCTTTCTGATGTAGTTTTTCTTCACAGGTTGATATGTCTGAGTAGGGAGATGTTTTAGTTGGATCTCCTAGGGATTTGTATGGAACATAGGGGTGCAGCCACTTTTTTGTACCATTGTACCTCCATCCCAGAGAGCCTGGTGGGATCAATTTGACAACGCAGGCACCCTAGGAGGCTGTTTTGGCAAGATCACGTTTCCCAAGGCAGATTAAAAATGATTAAATGGCTATTGAAGAAATCTATTTGGGCTACTGAGGTAAGTAAATGACATGGGATGAGTCATGATGATGAGAGTGATGTCCTCCACACCTTCTCCAGTAGTTGCATCTCCTGATTGGGCCCACACCTATTTTTGGGCATTTTTTATTATTTTCTGGAGCTCTTTTTGGAGGCTCACGATTTCCTCAAGGAGGCACAAAAGTCAAAGAATTAAATTGTTATATTATTTATTGTGCCATGGGGACATCCAAAGGGAGTTATTCAAACACTCCTTGGACCCACCATGTGCTTCCATTTATTTCTTGTTGAGTGGATTACCTTTATTTGGGTGGTTTAGCCCACTTTGGTAAATTATGGTTATATTGATCCATGTGTTGTATGTTGAGCTCATATCAACCATTGATTAGAACATTTCATCTTTTAATCTTAGCCACTCATTTTGAAAGTGGTTAGGATTTGGTTATGATTTGAGGTTCTCTCATTTCTATTTAAAGGAGAGAGCTTCTCATTTGTAAGGGGTCTTTGGCTCTTGGATATGAATAATAGAAAGACTTTTTCTGTGGAAATTTTCTGGATTTGCTTTGCATATGATGTGCTGAAATGGTGATTAGCTTGTATTGAGCTCACTAGCGTCGTGGAAATTCTCGTGAGATCTATTTTTTTGTGGCTATCATTATTTTGTCTGCAGGAGAGCGTTTTGGCTGGAGCGTTTTTGTAGGGGGGCCTCAACTCGCTCGATTCTCTTCGTCTTGGATTAGGGGGTTTTCATTAGTTTCATTGTGATCTATGATTACTTCATTTTACTATCTTGTAGCATTTAGTTTCTTTATTTTGTATGTGAAAATCTGATATGGTTGACATTTACTCATGTAGGGTAGGGGGCGCTTTGATGGCTTGGAGCTTGCATATGCCATAGAAATCACGGGGATCTTCCAGGATTGATCGGGATAGCTAGGATCATCACTGTTACAGAATTCTACAAGCTTATCTAGGTAAGATCCACAGGTAAGTTCTTCTTTTCTGATCTTATTCCATTGTACCTTGATGAATTTTAACTATTTTTCTGAAAACTCCTAAACTATAAAAACCTAAAAAATCAAATAATCAGGAAACCGTCTGATATTTTGCCAAACCATTTCCGGTTTTCATATATTGGGCCTCCCCCCAACTAAATCAACTATAACGCTAGTCAAATTCCTCATAGATTGAACTAGATCTGATTTTTCAGCAGAAAACTACTTAACCCCCCACTGAAAAAATTGACCTATTAGGGTTTTGAGTTTTTCTGATTTTTGACTTCACATATGGATAGATCGGGTCTTGGGTAGTCTAAATAAACCCCAATGCTATCAATAGGCTCAACAATTTGACCGATATCTGAAAAATAGACTAAAACTGCCCTAGTGCCCTCACCGAAAATTGGCCTTTTTCAGAAGTAGGTTTTTCTGAAATGTGACATGATAGGCTGATAGATCGGGTCCCAAGCATCCCAGAACACCCTCAACGCTATGCTAATTCATCCTGGTTTGCCCTAGATTTGAAAAAATCAGTTTTCAGCCTCTTAGCCCCATCATCAGATTTTGACTTTTCTAGATCTGATTTTCATGTTGTTTTCCTGATTTGGGCTTGTAGATCAGGTCTCCCTGATCTCTTCTCATCCTCAACGCTGATCCATTAGCCTTCCGGTACCCCCTAAGGCTTCAAATTTGTCTTCCTAGGCCCTAGCGCTAGCTATCTACTGAGTTGGGTTTCTTGTACCTTGGCTTTTCTGGACCAATTGCTTTCTGGTTTCGTAGATCAAGGTGTTTCCCAAGTGGGTTTCCTGAAACATTGTCTTACTGCTGAATCCATTGACTAATGCATACAAAGCACTGATCTCCAAGCTAGAGTTGCCCTTAGGCTCTTAGCCTTTGCCATCTACCAACATTCATTGATAGCTCAAACACCTTTTACTGAGTCTGATTTCTAGGTACTAGATAGTCCCAACTCTATTCGTGCTCACCCTGTCATAGTTACGTTTCCCAAGACAATTGCTAGTACATAAACCCTAGAGCTATGGTTCCCATTCACCTTGCACCTTAAGTACCCTGAAGCCCCATCTGATCTTCTTCTGGTGTCTAGGTTCAATCTCTCCTGTCGGGAGCAGATCTAGGTCTCCCCCATTGTTGTCCTAGACTAGGACAACCTAAAGTGAAGGCTTCCTTGATTGGTGTGACAACCATCCATTTGGGAGTCTAGGTAGTCGTGGTTCCACCCCTTAGTTGCTTGCCCCTCTACCATCCATTCTGGATCCACCTCAAGCAGGAAACTACAAGGCGGGTGATAACATTTTGGTGTCGTTGCCGAGGAGGTAGAGGCCTACCTTGGTTCAACATACCTCGCCTTTCCCTACGACATATCTTTTTCAGTGAATTACTTGTGTGGTTCACCTGGCGACTCCACCCTGCGACTCCACTGAGGATCGTGCCCAACATATTAATCTTAAGTTCTTAGAGCATACCATAAATCATAATGAATTCAGATGTATTTTTGAAGCACTTGAAGGAAGTAACCAAGAACATGGTTGAAACTAACAGACAAATAAACGAAAGGAATAGATGGAGGTGAGACTACGGGCATGATGATGATCTCGAGCACGACTATGGGTATGCATCTAGTTATCACAATCTTTATGATACCCACCAACTTCCTCACCCATGCAATAAAGATTTCTCGACCGTCCCGAGTGGACCTGTAAGTCAACATGAACCTAGAAGTCAGTCCCAGTCAAAGCTTTATAGCCAAGTAACCAAAGTTGTTGAAAAACAAGACAAACGGTCTCCTTTTTACTTTTCTAAAATACCGGGAGCACCTCATCCTATGCCGAACGATTACACTAGGAGGTTGCCCCAGTTTAGTGGAAATAATGATATATCTATTGAAAGTCATTTGGACATTCTCTGGGATTACATGGAATCTAGGTGCAGACAATGAAGATGTTTATATGCGAGCCTTAGGAGAATCCTTGCAAGGGGATGTTCAACTATGGTTTGATCATTTAGCACCAGGATATGTCACCGGGTATGACATGTTCACAGATTTGTTAATTGATAGTTGGAGTAGGAACACTGATGATTCTTTAGAGTGTGAATCTAGCAATGATTATAATCAGTATATTGGTGAAGTGCTTTCTCAATTGGACCATTCCTCTCCTGATATGTTCCAAATTATGAGTGTTCCTGCAATCCATAAGAATGTTACAGAGTACTTTGAGGATAATCTTTCAAAACCCTATGCTAAAATTAAGAAGGATATCAATCAAATCATACAAGATACTTTGTTATTATTACCTGAAGCAATCACAGAGCAAATCCTGGATTTGATCTGTGGAAGGGAACTTGATTACCATCAAGAAGCATCCATAGTGGAGCCTTCCATTTGTGAGTCCATTAAAGAGCCTTTAGAAGAGGAACTCCATAGTCATTGCCTAATAGATGATAATTTGAGTCAATATCCAACCTATACGAATCTGGATTTAGACCTTGATCATGTCACTGTAAAAGAAGAAAAGGTGGAAATTAATAAAACTTCCATTGAAGAGCAATCATGTGGTCATATTGTAGTTGAATACCAAGTTTGTGAGGATAGAAATGAACATAGTAATGTTTTTCCTTATCAAATGAATCATGATGATCATTTATCCTCTGTTGAATGTAATGAACAATCTTAAGAAGAGCAACCACATGATGATGATATCCTAGTAAGTGAGATTGACCTATAACCTTCTTTGTCACATCTTTTGAACTGGAATTTGTGTCCCAATAATCATCAAGAGCCTCCAAGGAATGATTCTTGTAATGTTGTTGCTATTCCCCGTCATATTTTTTATCAAGGTGAATTGGTTGAGGAGATTAATCATAGTGAGTCTAGTTCTTGGGATGTTAGTTTTAATCTTGCCAATTTCTCTAGCAAATGTCCCATATCACATGGAAGATTGGTGTTAACATCTTTAGGTGATGCAACTCAAGTCTCAATTTGTCAATCCACCCTCCCATCCCAGCTTTTGAAGTTCTCTATGGTGTCATGCGGTGCAGATTCTAGAAAGTGCCAACTGGTCAATGGTAAAGCATTTTATCTCCTTTCATCCTTGGTGCATAATGTTTTCAACTTTGCTAATTTCTTTGATTGGGTGAATGAAAAGCTCTATAAAGACCAATTCCATATTTTCTCATTTTATAAACAACAAATGGGGTTAATCTCAATTTCTAGTTTAAATATTTCTAATTTGTCCCTATTTTGTTTCATCATTGATCATAATGTGAGAATGATTGAGTATGCTGACCAAAAAGATGAGGTAAAAAATGATGGCCTAGGAGAGATGAATTATGTATCGTATTATTTTCTTTCATCAAATTTAAACTTGCATAAATTTTATGATCCCATCGATATATGGATGGAAAAAGTCTACAACAATCAATCTTATCCCTAGCATGATTTCATTTCTCTTCATCTGTGTCTTTCTGTAATTTTCAAACAAGTTATAATGGCTTCAATTTTCATTCACATTGCTCACAAGCCATCTTTGACTTGTTGTATAATTAACTGTAAAGAAAGCTCAATAGATTTGTTCAGCAAGTGGTTGCATTGGATCTATGATTTTACCTAACACTTGTCTAAATTGGTTAGAGTAGGGTAGGTAGGACTGAATAAGCCTTTCCCCGCAATAGTATAGGGTTTTGCTTAGTTGTCTGAAGCTCACTTTTGAAGCTCTTAGTATAGTGTTGATTTTTGTTATCCTGCACAATAAAAATCAAACTTTTACTGAAAGTTATGGTTATATATTAGATTTATTTGCTGCTTTTCAGTTTCATGCATCTTTACTTTCAGTATTTTTTATATTATCCACATTATTGTTCTGACGACCGGTCTGTGAGTTTGGTATACCTCTGGACATGCTGCAGGTATTCAGGTGCATTCTTGGTAGCGGTTGCAGAGGTGGATGGATTGATCGAGGATGTAAGAAGCAGAGTACGAGTACCAGATATTCTGAAGTTCTCAAGCGCTCTTTTCAGCAGAGCACTTGTCCTAGCTGGAGCCAGATGTTATCACATAGATAGTATCCAGGCTACCATATTCTATTTTTCAGACACAATACATTTTTCAGCCAGATCTCTTACATATGAGATGCTAAGATGAGCATTTTTTATGGATCATGATTATATTAGTGAACTATTGTACTCTCCCATGTCAGGACTGCATGGTTATGACTCAGCATTTTACATTGTGTTATGGTTATTATTGCTTTTATATTGATTCTTGTGACATATATTAACTTGTGGTATCATGATCTAGCGGTCATATTTATATGGACTTGGTTGTATATTGTACTATGTATTGATGTCCCTACTTAGACTTGGAAGTTCTTGATCTATACTCATTGGTTTTACCCTCCTTAGGGAGAATAGAGGTAGCCATTCCCACCATTGTTTTGGCTTGCTAGTGTTGGCTCCATCATTCATTGTCTTCACCCATCCATTACCTTCTAGTTTAGTTTTCAACCCGACTGACTTCTTGACTTATGGCATGGAGGATCTTTTTCCCCGCTAGAACTTTTGTTGGACAAGCCTCCCTGTTTATATTGTGTCTCGGCTCTGAGTTGGTGACAAAACTTGCCTTTGGTAAGTTGGATAGTATGCCTAAATCATTCTGGTGGGTTGTCCCGATGTTTGGCACTGTGTAGAATTCCACCTAGTCACTTGAAATGTTGTTGGCTAAAACTGAAAGCTCATGTACTACCTGTGTTGAAATTATTGAATATGCGCCCATGAAAAATGAAAATTATAAAACTGTGTTTCTTAACATATGTAAAGAGGGAAAGAGCAATGAAGTGCTAAAATACTCCTTGAGGAGTATAAGAAAAGGTCCAAAAAGCAATGATAAAAAATACAATGACCTTATAAAATATGTCCCGGATGAAAGCTGCGATTAGCTGTGCTTTTAAGCACTGGTGAAGTCCCAAAAGGGTCATATAGGAAAAAAAGGTTATGGAATAAAAATGATGATCCTAATGAACTTGGATCAAGCTTGATGTAGACATAATGCCTAAGTTGAATAAGCACTCTCTAAACAACTCACCCATTTGTGAGGCACTGTCATTCCTTGTGTTGTTGTTTGTCTAACATTGGTTATAGTGAGTATTCCCTTTCCTTGTCCAAAGTGTCATGATGTTGAGTATGAAGTCATCCTTTGCCTTAGCCTTGTCATTTCCACCCTTCACCCTTCACTAGCAAATTGGCTACAGCTATGAAGTGAGTATAGTCTTGAAAGTCTAAGTCTGAGTAATAATGAATAAATCCTTATATATGTATTGGTTTATGTACCACTAGTGAAATGAATGCTAATTGTTGTGATTGTTACTTGAATGAGTTGTAGAGCATGTCTTAACCTTTTAACACTTGCAGCGGATGGATATAGTCTGAGTTATTATTGGTGTCTGATTATTCACAGATGGTTATATTGTTTATTGGATATGATTGATGATCAAATAGAGACCTATGAGGGGTATGAGTATACAACTTAGATGGATTTGGACTCTCTGAGTCTAATGAGATAGTTTATTTCTAGTTTTGGGTACTTACAAATGTGATCAGGCTCATTATGCCTTTCTGATGCAGTTTTTCTTCATAGGTTGATATGTCTGAGTAGGGAGATGTTTTAGTTGGATCTCCTAGGGTGTTGTATGGAACATAGGGGTGCAGCCAGTTGTTTGTACCATTGTACCCCCATCCCAGAGAGCCTGATGGGATCAGTTTGACAACGCAGGCACCCTAGGAGGCTATTTTGGCAGGATCACGTTTCCCAAGGCAAATTAAAAATGATTAAATGGCTATTGAAGAAATCAATTTGGGCTACTGAGGCAAGAAAATGACATGTGATGAGTCATGATGATGAGAGTGGTGTCCTCCACACCTTCTCCAGTAGTTGCAGCTCTTGATTGGGCCCACACCTATTTTTGGGCATTTTTTATTATTGTCTGGAGCTCTTTTTGGAGGCTCATGATTTCCTCAAGGAGGCACAAAAGTCAAAGAATTAAATTGTTATATTATTTATTGTGCCATGGGGACACCCAAAGGGAGTTAGTCAAACACTCCTTGGACCCATCATGTGCTTCCATTTATTTCTTGTTGAGTGGGTTACCTTTATTTGTGTGGTTTAGTCCACTTTGGTAAATTATGGTTATATTGATCCATGTGTTGTATGTTGAGCTCACCTCAACCATTGATTAGAACATTTCATCTTTTAATCTTAGCCACTCATTTTGAAAGTGGTTAAGATTTGGTTATGATTGAGGCTCTCTCATTTCTATTTAAAGGAGAGAGCTTCTCATTTGTAAGGGGTCTTTGGCTCTTGGATCTGAATAATAGAAAGACTTTTTCTGTGGAAATTTTCTGGATTTGCTTTGCATCTGATGTTCTCAAATGGTTATTAGCTTGTCTTCAGCTTACTAGCATCATGGAAATTCTCGTGAGATCTATTTTTTTTTCGTGGCTATCATTGTTTTGTCTATAGGAGGGCATTTTGGCTGGAGCGATTTTGTAGGGGGACCTCAACTCGCTTGGTTCTCTTCGTCTTGGATCAGGGGGTTTTCATTAGTTTCAATGCGATCTATGATTACTTCATTTTACTGTCTTGTAGCATTCAGTTTCTTTATTTTGTATGTGCAAATATGATATGGTTGACGTTTACTCATGCAGGGTAGGGGGTGCTTTGATGGCTTGGAGCTTGCATATGCCATAGAAATCACGTGGATCTTCCCGGATTGATCGGAATAGGTAGGATCGTCACTGTTACAGACTTCTACAAGCTTATCTAGGTAAGCTCAACAGGGAAGTTCTTCTTTTCTGATCTTATTACATTGTACCTTGCTGAAATTTAACTATTTTTCTGAAAACTCCTAAACTATTAAAACCTAAAAATTCAAATTTACTGGATAGTCCCAACTCTATTCGTGCTCTCCCTATCATATTTACATTTCCAAAGATAGTTGCTAGTACCTAAACCCTAGAGCTAGGGTTCCCATTCACCTTGCACCTTAAGTACCCTGAAGCCCCATCTGATCTTCTTCTGGTGTCTAGGTTCGATCTCTCCTGTCGGGAGCAGATCCGGGTCTCCCCCATTATTGTCCTGGACTAGGATAACCTAAAGTGAAGGCTGCCTTGATTGGCGTGACAACCATCCATTTGGGAGTCTAGGCAGTCATGGTTCCACCCCTATGTTGCTTGCCCCTCTACCATCCATTCTGGATCCACCTCAAGCAAGCAACCACAAGGCGGGTGATAACAATGTGCACATAGATGCTTCAAGTATGTCAATTGGGAGTAGGTTGGGTTCTTGGGAGGAATGATTGTTACCCTCCCTACCTAGGATCAATTCCATCTAGTCACATGTTAAGTTCTTAATGAGTATATTGTTGTATTTTCCTTGATCCCTACAGAATCTGGTTTACACCGAGTACCATCATCAAAATGAGGTGAAGTACATGGAGGGTTTCCCTAGGATATGTATTTAAAAAAAAACATAGATGCTTCAGGTATAACTTGCATTGAGGGTTTTCCTATCAAAACCAAGAGAAGGCAATATTTATCATCCAATCTACTTTTCAAGAAGGAATCTTTCACAAGCTAAGCGCAACTACATGATCAATGAAAGGAAGGTCTAGCGATGGTCTATGCCATGCAAAATTTCAAGAACTATCTTCTTAGATGACATTTAAAATTCTTCATCGATCATTCAATGTTGAAGTATATAGTTAACAAACTTGTGTTGGAAGGCCAGATTTACAAATGGTTACTATTGTTGCAGTAGTTTTCATTTGAATTTATGGTCAATCTCAATAACCTCCATGTAAGACCCGATTATCTATCTTGACTTTAATCCATTGAATTAGGTGTTGTTGTTGATGCCTAGCTCCCATATGATGATTTGTTTAAGGTAAAGTTTGTTCTAGATTATTTATCAAAGATTGCTCTATTCCTAGCAACCGGTGCCACTCCGAAGGATATTGTGCAACTCAAAAGAGACATCTTGTGTTTCAATATGTAGAATATCAGTTGATTCTAGGACAATTATATAAGTTGGGAATTAATGGTATACTCAGGTGTTGTGTTGTGGATCATGAGAGGTCAAACATTTTGTGGAAATTCCATAGTGGATTTGCATAAGAGAATGTTGAAAATAAGGCTATTTTTCACAAAATGGTATAGGTTAGGTTGTGGTGGCCATTGTGTTCAAAGATTCCAAGGATCATGCATAACATATGATGTGTGTCAACGAGGTGGTATACCCTCGAGATGAGATGAGTTTCCCTTAAATCTAGTTAGGGCTTTGTAGTTTAAAAATGGGTCATTGATTTTATAGGACCAAACAACCCTCCTACCCAATACCAAATATCGACCTATTATTACCGCAATCAACTTTTTGATAAGGTGGGCAGAAGTAGAACATATGAAGGATTGCTCTGTTGATATTGTAGCTAAATTCAATTTTTAGCACATCATGACCCAATTTGCATGTCCTCGGAGTCGTATGAGTGATTAAGCCACATTGTTGCTACATTGACACGTGAATATATGGTTCAACACCATAAGAGTATCCCTTAACATCCCTAAGCTAAGGGTATAGTGTAAGCATTCAATACTTTTTTAAGAGATGGGGTTGACAAAGGTCTATTCCACAAATAGGGATGAGTGAGTTCTTGTAGTTTTATGGGCATACCAAACCACTTCTAAGAAATTGCATAAACACACACTGTTCCAGATCGTGTATGGGAAATGAGTGTTTGTACCTACAAAATTTGTAGTTTCCATCATGCATATCACTCAAGCAACTCATATAATTGATCCATAATCGATTGCGAAATGATTTTGTGAATTAATGGAATTGGAAGAGTCAAGGTTTCTCAAAAATTTCCACTAGTCATTCATGAAGGAAAGACATGAAGCATGACATGATTTCCACAATAGTTAAGAGATTTCAGAAAAGTGACCTAGTTTTGTTATATGACAATTGATATCTGAAAAAATCCAAGGAAACTTCAAATATGTTGGGTAAGACCATTCCTTGTTGTGGAAATTGAAGAATTAGGTGTCATTCATTTGGCCCAACTTGATGATGTTTTTAAACTTGGATGGGTGAATGATGCTCACCTAAAGCCCTAAATTGCAACACACTAAAGGTATCAAAATACACTCTTGTCACAAGGAGTGGGGTAGGGTAGGTTCCTTTTTTGTTTTTTTATTAGTTTGACATTTCTCTAGTAGTGATACAAGTTTACAACTAAGTTTCTAAGTTTCTTTCAAGGTTAGTGTGACATGTAAAAAATGCCACTCGTAGTCTGTGTGGTTTTGTGTTGGAGTCAACTATATTTAATTATAAGCAAACAATTATGGTTGAGGGACCCGAGTTGTTGATCCATAAAAAAAATTTGGTACGTTAATCGAATGTTTGGGTCAGGGGGGAAGTTAGTGTCGAGTTTATTCACAAGTAATTAGCTACGTGGTTATTGTGCTTTTGTATGCTACTTGTGTAAAGGAGAACGAGCAGTCACATCATGGCATGTGGGTGTGTTAGTCATAGGTTATAATATAGCCTTGCTATCAAGTCTTGGAGTTGATGATAAGATCATGTCTAGTCAAGTAGAAGTGTCTAGGTAGTCTAGGTAGGGGTTAGGAAGACATAATGTGAAAGAACAAGTAGGTTGAAGAAAGATTGTGGGTATAATGAGTAAAAGGGTTTGTTGGTTTGATCGCAACCATAACGTTGATGTAAAAGGATTTGAATAGATGAATAAAGAGAGAAATTTTTGTCCCCCCTAAAAAATATATGTCCATGTTGATTTGATCTAAATGTATATGTTCTCTCTTTATCAATTGCTTTGTCTATCATGTTTGCTTATACATAATTGTTAATCTAGAATGAATGCTTTCTCAAGTTATGTTGGTTTTTGTTCAATCAAAATGTGGTTTGCAATATGGAGGTGGATGCTTGTACTCTGTTGCGAACACCTTATTATACCTCCCCATATTTCTAATTCTCAATTGTGCTTTGAGTGAGACCGTCTTCCCTTTCAAGAAGGCTGAAAATGCTACTATGACTAGACTGCATCGACACCTTTTGTTAGCAAGCCTTTTGTGCCAACAATAATATCAAGTGCCTCTTGCATGTTGAGCATAAGGATGGATTCCCTTAGGAGTTTGAAGATACTAGGCCTAAGATAACTACCATCAAAGTATGAACAAGGACCACTTAGAGCCCACACAACAAAATCTTACAACTCTGAAAGAAGATTTAATTAATGGACAATATTCAATCTCGCCTATATAAACTTAGGAGGCTTGAAGTGTTATATGAATACGCCCAACACTTAATGTGAACGAAGAAGGATAACCATGTGGATGTAAAACCTAACTAACCACATGGTGGGATAGTCTATATTAAAAGAAGATCATACTATGAATTCATAAGCCCCGATTAATGAAATTAAAAAGGAAAATGAATTCCACAAGGGATTCCATCCCACCACTAGACATAATGTTGTCGTTGTGAGATGTATAGATCAAAGATGAGGATCCAAAATATTTTTAAAAATATTGGTGAGGAGTATGAGGATATGCGAATGTTAAGAAACGTGGGAAATTTTTTAATATCATGATGCAAAAAATTGTTTTTGGAAGGCTTGGTGGGAAGTATGTGGACATCAAACATGAGTAAATGTCGAAAAAATAGTTGTGTTCGTGTGATAGGAGGGAAGATTAAAGTAAAGTGAGCCAAGGATTTTGGAAGAGGGTGAAGAGATCTCACGATATGAGAACTCGAGGAAATGTGAGAAAAGTAGAGCCTCAAGAGGGAAGAGTAAAGAGGATGGGAGGGAAGAGTAAAGAAAATGTTTTGAGTAGTTACATTTTAGAGTATAGTAAAATGCTATTTTTTTACACAACAAATTTGATAAGGGCTTGACGAGGAGTAGAAATGTGAGAAAAGTAGAGCCTCAAGAGGGAAGAGTAAGGAGGGTGGGAGGGAAGAGTAAAGAAAATGTTTTTAGTTACATTTTAGAGTATAGTAAAATGCTATTTTTTTACATAACAAATTTGATAAGGCCTGATGAGGGAAACGTGGAAAATACTTGTCATTGTCACTAGGCACAAGTGCTCTACTCACATTTATCACAACGTCATTGCATAGATCTTCGCTTGGGAAACACCATAAGAAAACAAGCTTTGTCAGGAACAAAATACAACAGCCAATAAATGGACAATAATAGCACAGCTATAACATCTTAAAATAACTAGCATACCCCTGAAACAGGGGAAATGAAAACCCGAAGAGAACTTCAATATGTTGCAAAATGAGAGAAAGTTGTGTGTATGTACATAATATAATATTATGTGTTGAAAGCAAGCTTAGCTAATTTATGGTAAGCATAGTAGTCGATGAAATTGAAAAGAAACTCTATTGCAAGGTACAAATAAGCAATAAATAGAAACCCATGTAATCAATGGCAAGTTAAATTAAATGCACATTAATTTGTTATATGAGAAAGTATACATATGTGAGTAAAATAATAAAAGGCTAGGTAGTGATGAAGTTTGACTCTAACTATATTGGAAATCAACATTGGTATTTTCCTTTGGTATGGGGAGTGTAGGGATTGAGGGTTGCAATTTTAAGTGTGAAAGGGACAAAGAATGAAGGCACGCCTCTTCCTTTTTTTGAGGTCAGACATATGAAGTGTCTTTCATCTTTGCATAACATTCTAAGGAGAACGGTAGTGCAATTCACATTCCTTCTAATGTTGCAGTGCATGGCATTGCTATGAAGGTCAATCCTGCATTGATTGTTACCAATTTCAATGGTTGACCTTGTTGATGTCAATCCTTGGTTTTTATGGATATTCAATTCCCAAGAGATCTTGAGGGAGATTTGTTTCTTGTTGCTGCAATTTATGGGTGGAATTAGTATGTGCTTTGGTTGAGATTGGTCCCATGGAGGCCCAATGTAATTATCAAATGTGGGGACAACATAAGGTCGTAACTTAGGAGAGATAGATCCAAATGTGTATATAATTTGCGTGACCACTATGCATGCACCATTTACTAATCTTGATTAGACCCATAATTTGTATGATAACATTACTCTCTTCCCTACACATAAGAATATTTGTTTTTTCTAGTTGATGGTCATCATCTTACTGTGCATTTGAACCATTGGTGAAATTTGTGACAGATCATGCAATAGGCATAGTCAATGCTTGGAGCATGTTTTTGTTATTATTGTTTGCAAGATTCACCATGAGTTGCAAATCGGATTCTACTATGGCAAACACAAAATTGTCAAAATCAACATCATCAAATTAGAAATGCAATTTTATTAAACATTGCATGATTAGATTCCAATGATGACAAACAAGAAAATGTCGAGATTGTAAAAATATATATTTTGTATTTTAGTGTGAGATGTATACTTGAGTATAGTTGGAAATTTTTTGATTTACAGTATGATAGAATTCCCCTTTCATATTCTTAACATCTGTGTCTTCGAATTGTTTTAATGACATCAAAATCTCACATACAAAATTAATATCTTATATTGATTAATAGAAGTAATCCATAAAAACATATGAGGCCCAAATATACCATGATCCTTATTCAAATGAAAGCAATAACAAGAGAGTGGTTCTTCCTACTATTTACATCATGGTATATTGGTTGCAATGTGAATATGCTTGCTTTCAATAAATGATCATACTAACTTTCCACATATTTTCCTAAAAAATGCTCATAGCATAGGTAGAATTGTTTTTGTGATATATGTATTCAACGAAACACTTAGTTTTTATCAAATAAGAATGTGTTACCATGTGGAATTGAGTTTAAGAGGTAAAGATATTTATGTAGACTAAACATCTAGAGCATGAGAGTTCCAGTTGCAAGTTTCAATCTTCTTGTTAAAGATTTGTTTCAGATCTTCATGTTAGAGATGCATAGCCTCATTGTGAAAAGGCCAAGATCCTATCGATGATATGATGGAAGAATTATGGGGGCTTAATCCAAGATGGTCAAGTGGAAGCATAAGAGGAGTTGCAGATTGCATTGGAAAGGGCTACAAGGTGGTCGAGTGTAAAGTGGAGATATCAAAAGCGTAGGGAGGTAAATCCAACAAGGAGGTTAAGAATAAAGGTAGAGGCATAGAGGGAAGCACCATACCCGAAAGCTTCTCTTGAGTGCAGGTATGCATAGTACCATGTGGACACTGGTGGAAACACAAAAGCTTTTGAATTGATGGATTGCCAAAGCCTAAAAATTTGTTCCGTGATTCATTTGCATTAGGTGCAATGTTCCCAACCATAAGTGCACCTTCAAATTGGTTAGTTACAGAATTTTCAATTTTTTAATTTTTAATTATTTTTCAAGTTTAAAAAAATAACCAAATAATTTTATGAACCAATGAAATAATCAAACCACATTTTACAAACATAAAAAAGTTTAATTTATTTAAAAAAATCAAAATTACAATATATTTTCCACGGAACTTTAAACTTTGGAAAGTCTTTGTTAAAAAATAAAATTAACTTTTTTGTGAAAGATGAAATTAACTCCAAGGAGAAAGGAAGGACAAAGGAAGCATATGACACCTTGCTTTGGCACGAACTCTTAAATATATATCCATAGCAAGGATTAATAAATATATACATTGAATTAGGGAGAAAATAAACTATATTCAGTTAACTAAAAAGGTAGTCTACCTACGTTTTTTTAAGCCTGCCATTACACCATCCACAATCTGGCAGCGCGATAAGAAAATTGGCTGCATCGGAACGGAGAATGTGGATCTTCCAAAAACATTTTTGCAACAGGGTCTGTAATTAAAATAAATTATGAACGAAATGATCGTTTAATGAAACTGGAAATTTCTACTACTAAACTATATCAAACAGTAAAATTTCGAACATCAAACCAAAAGTTCTCTGGAGGGGAATAAAGTCAACATACAACATAATCAATATATAAATCATTTAATGAATAATGACACGGTGCGGATCTCGAGAGGCTCGTGACAGACGACGAAGCCTTGAGAGCTACCGTCCCCTTAATTTTGTTCAAGATACATCGATTACTCCTCTGCAAATTCCAGATGGAGAATTCAAATGCAGTTCAATACTCCGCCTAAAATTGTACTATAATCCAAAAATCACTATTGAAAAAAAATGAACTAAAGCCATGGCAAAATCCTAAAATTAGTTTTCAAACATTAATGTTTATCGCCATTATCAAATTTATAATATTAGCCACCACCGCCAGAGCCAAATTTTTTGCCGATAAGAAGTAACTGCAGCTGGTCATATCCAGCTAAAACACCAGCCCCAGCTACAGCACGCAGGATATTTGCACCTGCACCCTTGAAGAGTGACTTGGCACCTTCGTTTTTTATTATCTGTGAGAATGCATCCATGGAACTCTTGTACTTAACTGCCTCACCAGAAGTCATCATCATTCTTCTGCGTACAGTATCTAATGGATACGAAGTAAAACTAGCACCATTTGTACAAGCCCAACCAAGAAGAAAACTTGCAAAGAAATTATTCTGCACAAGTGACATTTTCAAAGAAAAGCAGCGTTTTAGACGTTAGAAATTTACTATTGATTCATATTTTATGTAGGCAGAAATAACGCACAATTCCACCTACAAGCCTAGAATAAATCAACGAATCTAGGAAATTGAGAGGCCAATAATACAAAAGGATCAATCTTACCTGAAGGTCTCCAACCAAAACAACTGGCTTCAGAGAATCATAGAGTCCAAAGTATAAACCACGATAGACTATAATTCCCATTAATGATACGTTAAACCCACGATAGAGACCAGCAATACCATCAGATTTCAATGTTTTCTTGTAGACATCAATAAGCCCATCAAATTGCCTCTCTCCTCCTTTCGTTGCAGTTTTGGCATCATTAGCCAGCCGAGTTCGAGCAAAGTCCAAAGAATAAACAAAAAGCTGAGAAGATGCACCGGCTGCACCACCAGAAGCCAAGTTTCCAGCGAACCATTTCCAGTAACCATCCCTGTCTTTCTTGAAATTAAAGAGACTCTTATAGTAATCCTTAAAGGCAAAGTTCAAAGCCTGTGTTCAAAGTTTAAACCACAGAGTCAATTACAAACCAGTTTTCACATCCTAGCCCAAACGAAAGCTCAAAACAAGACAAATGAAAATGAAAAGTTGTATTTACCTGAGTGGGAAAATAACGGATTACGTTTGCAGTGTTTCCTCTCCACATGGAAATCACACCTTCTTCCTTGATTATCCTACCAAAACAATCAGTAATTCCTTTGTATGGCTTAGAAAGACGTCCAGACTTCAACATCTCATCCTGGTTCTGTATCAACAGTTTGACACGCTCAATAGGGGCAGCTGCAGTTTTTGATACTGCAGCAGAAACCCCTCCCATAAGAAAATCAATCATAAAACCAGTAAAATTTTTCTCTGCAGGTGCTGGAATTAACACAGGTGAATGGCCTGGGGCAAAAGCTACATTGCTTCCACGAGAACCATGCAAAAAAGCACTCTCCAAGCCCCCATAATTCTGGACAGGAGCCGACTGTGTTCCAACATACTTAAAAGGCTGAAGAGCACCATTCTGTCTACCCTGCCAATCTGGTGTAATCCTCGAACCAAAATAGGTTTGACAAGACAGCTTCTTTATAGCAGAAGGATAATTTGGTCGCTCTGCCATTGCAACCTGTCAAAATTACTGCAATATCAAAAGCCCGGAAAAAGAGTTAAAGTAACCACAAAAATTGAAACAAATAATTGCAATCTAAATAACACAAATAAGAACCAAGGATAGTGATTTCCAAAGAATGACAATCCTATAAATAACTATCCGATAAGCTTGAGAAGGGCTTTAAAATGGTGAAGGTAAACCCTATGAATCTGTAGGATTCAATATAGAACCGAATCTGTTGGATTCAAAACAGATAGACAACTTTTAAGGAGAAACAAGGCCTGGATCTTCTTAATCAATCATCAAAAACATTAAACAGGGGATTGAACCATGAATAAGATATAAGAAACGAAGCTTCATTTATAAAATCATATATAGCGGAACATAATTTGTTCTGATCAAAGAAACTCCAGCGGTATAAGATCGGAGATATTCATGTTGTCCTCTATGATTACAAACAAACAGTTATACAGACATTCAAAATGAACTGTTACCACGACATCATCCTTTATAAAAATTACTTAAAGCTAATATAAATAAGCAGCGACGGAGCAATCCTAAAACCATATACAAAAAATGAACCTTTCACCTTTCAAAACAATCTGCGGAAATTTCCAAATTTGTTAGAAGAGGGCAAATATGCATGCTACTTTTACATTCAAAATCGTGGTCTACTAATAAAACTTTACAGACAAGATTGATCCTAATGCCTAATAAACCGTCCAGGAATCAAATTCGTAGACATCCACAACTAATGGATCAACAATACTACACATTCCAAAGCATTAAAATTAAATGCCCGGATTACAGATCATTCAAAACAACAAAGATTCAAAGCCTGTTAGAAGAACGATCTTCCATACATGGAGATACGAGAAATAAAAATTAAAGGTTTTAAAGCCTAGTAACAAAATACTCAGTTAACAAAACCTTCCTTCAAAGCTAAAGATCTACATTAAGCTCCAAGAAGAAAAGCAAACAAAGATGATCTAAGTGTGTGAGATGCATTTTGTTTTTAATTGTACAGTAGCTCATTACTCTGTGCAAAAAATGTACCAAGTCTATAAAATCTCATATTTTTTACTATGAATAAGAATGAAGGAACAGTATCTTAGGCACAAAGTTGCATTCAAAGGCTATAGAAACGTAAAAATTAAAAACCTAGAACTATTCTATGAATCGAAATGTTCATAGAAATTTGAATATGAAAAAGAATACATGAAAAGTTTGAAGCAATAAATGATACTTTCAAAGAATGTATACAAACATAATAATTAAAGCAACCTAAAGTATTCTCTTAATGTTCTCAGAATTTGAAATCTAAGAAAGAATCCATTAAAGGTATGAAGCAACAGAGATAGCTTACTTCTAGACGCGAAATCTGAAACGCTCCGTGATACCGATCTATGTTTCTTGATTGTCTGGAGTTTCCGCCATGGGCATTTAATAGCCAACGCTTTACTTCCCAAGAAACTGATTTCGAACGCTATAGGTACTCAGGTCAACCACGGAAACTCATTCCACTGTACCCCAGTCCTCGACGGCTAAAAGCGGAACATTCCATAAAGACTGATTCTCACGAAACGAATGCAAAAAATCGCGCACGGAACAAAATAAAGGTCTCTTGTGACGGTTCGACACGTCGCTGTTTACAAGGGAGCTTTCCAAGACGATTTTGATTTTGTTGGTGAATTTAATCCATAAAATTTGTTATTTTCTTTTTCGGTTTATTAAGCAATTTTAAGTATAGAAATGAAATTAAGTGATATAAAAAGTTTTAACATCTACACTCTAAAATTTAACAATATTTTTACAAATTTTAAAAATTCAGTAAAAATTTATAACTATAAATTAATAAAAACCAATCTTTATTAACCTGAAAGAAGGGAAAATCGAACCCATATTTATCCATGTATTGATAATTTCCTATTATATTCAATTTTCCATCATTCCCAACTAAAATAAAATAATTAAGAGCATAAATTTTTCTATGTACTTCTCATCTTCATAAAATAAGTAAGAGCATAAATTTAGGATGTACTTCTCATCTTCGATACGAGCTTAAAATGTATTGAGTAATAAGGTTTGATGTTATTAAACCTAAGCTATTTAGGTGTTAACTTTGGCTATGGCTATAAGGGTTATTGGGTTTATGGTGGATACTATTTAAAGTGGTTTGGTTTTTTTTGAATAATAACGATGAGTTATTTTATGTTTGTAGGTAGTAATAATGATGACTATGCTTAGTAACCTGACCATTAAGATATCATAGGTTTTGTCATCTTTGAAAAACAAAACAATTTCTCATTAAAAGGAATCAATGGTGAATCTAGATTCCTATGTTTTGAGGACCTTAATTG
This sequence comes from Pseudotsuga menziesii, assembly GCA_001517045.1. NCBI lineage: Eukaryota > Viridiplantae > Streptophyta > Pinopsida > Pinales > Pinaceae > Pseudotsuga > Pseudotsuga menziesii. Next base: position 264,393 of record LPNX011141313.1, on the reverse strand, counting down.
TAGAGAAGCTCTCCTTCATCTTATAATCAACCATGCTAAAATATGTTTGTGAAGCCAACACACTATATCTATACAAAGGTCTTTCAATCTTAATACATAAAGGGGTTCACAAAGAAACAATGGTCAAACAATGGTCAATGACTCCACAACAATCATCAAATCTCCACATCACACAAGTCCTCCATAGAACTTCGACTTCATGATTACATAAGGATCTCATAAGAGGTACATGACTTTAAGAGAATTGAGTTCTATCATGTCTATGAGGGAAAAACAATCTCTCCGATGAGAAAATTGATAAAGGAGCTAGCTTAGTAGAATGAGTTTGTAATGAAGATGTCTAAAACTTTGATGATTTGGATCGAACGATTTTATTTTGCCAGAATCCAACCTTTTTGTTTTGCAAAAATAAATTTTTTAACATGTTTTAATCGTGATTTTGATGGTAGAAATGGATTCAACACCCTCAAAAACCCTTAGGCCATCCAGAATTCAAGAACTTGACAGGTGTAACCTAGATTTTGAAAATTTCCTATCGGAGTTTTTTAAAATTGTGCTGGAAAAATCCCGCTATTTCAATCGAAATTGTCGAATTCTTAGAATACACAGTTTGTAATATCTCCATCCCTCCCCACAACCATCAATTTTCTCTCACCTCAATGCACATGCACGAAAGATTACAAAGGGCGCACTAGTATTGCTAAAATAAAGTTATGTGGGTTAAGTGGGTTCATAATTTGGGCTTGGAATGAATTGTATGTGATCACCTCTAACTGTAGCCCCTCGAAGCATGAGTGTTGTCCCCTTGAAGTGTGACTGTTGTGTATTATGTAGATTCAATGAAATGAAGTGCGGTGCAAAATGTTATGAAAAGGAAACAACAGAAGAACAAAGTAGCACAATGAATTAGACCATCTATTGGAACAAGTGAAAAGATGAATTTGAAAATCACATTCAAAAGGAGAACTATGGAAAAAACCCTTGTGTAGTAGACGCAATAAAACACATTCTAGAAATTTGAGAATGGAAGGAAGAGGTGAAGCATTTGTGGAAATTCATTAAGGAAGCACTTAGAGCTCAACGTGCAAGTGAGTTCTCTATAACTATTGGTTGGAAGAATAGTATCCCACCTTGGCCTTCCTCCTAAAGTTGTTACATCTCCCCCCTTGATCACTCTAATGTATCTTAAAATCCCTCCATCTGTGGTCTTTCCTTGGTCTTGGAGAACAACAGGGGAAATTGCATTCTCAAGCCCAAAAACTAAACTATGGCTTAGGTGAGGTCAACCGTGTTCTCAAGCCTATGAAATAAAATCACTTGGACGATACTAAAATAGAGCCACAACAAAATGTTCAAGTCAAAGGCCATCAAGGGCAAGGAAGACCATGGTTTTCTTTATAAACTTTTATATGTTTAGTTGTGTTGGTTTTTTGCCTAACTAATATGTAAGGTGGGATACTTTCCAAGCCATTAAAGTATGGAATAGGAAAGCTAAACTCTATAGGAAAATGGATATACAAGTTTGCATTTTGGACATTTGACCATGACCATCTTCACTCCTTTTTCAATTACAAAGCTATCTGGTTCAACCACAACATTTTCTAATATAAATTAATTCATTATTGTAAAAAAACAGATCTGCCAAGTGAGTTTTAGTTGATTAATTTTATCATACCCTATTTTTATAAAATATAAACGGAAATTGAGAACTAGTATATTTATTTGTTGTTAAAGTCACAAAAGTTCTTTGAGGATGGATGTGGGTAACACATGCAAGTGAATGACCTACACCTTACTTTCCTAGGTTTTTCCAATCCAATCCTCTTGTCGTATTTTCTTAGAGGAGCTCCTTCAAGAGTAGTAAATGTCAACTTTGGAAAGTTATAGCAAAAGTGTCTAGTTTTTCTTAAAAGTTATATTGAAAATTTACAATTTTAAATGTGGGTTATTCAAGAAATTTTGCATCTATGGATGTGGGTTGTCTTTTGCATCACTCAACATGGAAGATTAATACATCACATTTAAAACATATACCTAGTTCTCTCAAGATTTTAGTAATGTTGTAGCAAGCTTGAAGGTTTTGAAACCTCCTTGACTCTATTCTCTCAAAATGTGTAGCACTACCTTCCCCACTCTAATCTCTCAGAGTGTGCAATATTGTAGGAATCACTTAGGCACACATGTAATCAATCACATTGGAAAGCAATTAACACAATGGATTTATGAATTAAAAAATGAAATTTGCATGGATGCAATTTCAAGAGATCCTAACTTTAGAAGATAATTCAAAGTGCAAAAACTTTTATTATAAGATACTTATAGGTTGTATTCTCAACTTGGGGATACAAAAAGACCACAAGATCTAGAAAGGTAATATCCATAACCAACTATATTGCATTCTCTTCAATAGGAATTACAAGCTCCTTTCCAACATTAGTGGCAATCTATTATAAGACAACTTAGGGTACAAACCCTTTTCTTACAGGATGCCCATAGATCTAAGTCTCAACTTGGGCTTATAAAAATACCACAAGATTAACAAAGGGAATATTCAAACCCAACTATGTCATACTCTCTTCAACATGAACTACAAGCTCTATTGGCCTCTTCATTTTTGAAGATCGCATCATGGAAGATAGATATAAAAGTCAATGCATGGAGATTTGTCGAATGGGACATAACAAAATATAAATAAGGGTTAAGGGTTGAGTCTAGGATCCTACATTGGATCTAAGAAAGGTATTATGTAGTTTATTTTCGCTTGCAATTTTTGTCTTCTCAAATAGAGAAGAAAGTCTCCCTCGAAGCACAACCAAGACCAATGATAGATGAGAGGATAACCCTAGTAGATGAACACAACTTCAAATATAATATTCACTCATAAATCAAGTGTTACCAAAAAAAAATGAAGCTGAATGTGTATAATTCCACATCTTAAACACATACTAGAACATAAAAGTGAAATAGATTCATTCAACATGCATGTTACACAACCAAATTTTAAAGGGAGCTCCCAATCCTTCTCATTAAATATTCTCATTCCTTCGATATGAAAAGATTTACATCTTTTACATTGCACAGGATATATATCTCATATCTCAAACCTTCTATTCAAGTAAACCATTTCAGAGATAGAGAGAGAGAGAGAGGTTGGAGAAAGAGTTTTTTTGGAAATGGTTTATTTTGATAGAAGGTGTGAGCTATGAGATATATATCCCATGCAATGTAAAAGATGTATATTTTTTCACACCGAAGGAATGAGAATAAAATGAGAAGGATTGGGAGCTCCCTTTAAAATTTGGTTTCGTAACATGCGTGTTGAATGAATCTATTTCACTTTTATGTTCTAGTATGTGTTTAAGATGTGGAATTCTACACAGTAAGCTTCATTTTTTAATTGTAACGCTTGATTGATGAGTGAATATTATATTTGAAGTTGTGTTCATCTACTAGGGTTATCCTCTCATCTATCATTGGTCTTGGTTGTGCTTCGAGGGAGACTTTCTTCTTTGTTTAAGAAGATAAAAATTGCTAGAAAAAATAAACTACATCATACCTTTGTTGGATGCTATGTAGGATCCTAGACTCAACATGTTGCCAACAAAAGTTTACATTGTTGGGATCATGTGTTTAAGATAAAAACCTAGATGAATGGACAAGGGGATTATAAGCATCATATTCAAGATTGGTGGGAGAAAAGGTTTGAAGATTATGTATTGCAAGAATCTCAATTGCATGAATGGAATCCTAGGGAATCCTATGATGTGTATGATCGGCCCTCATTAGATTAATATGAGGTTTTTTGGTGTGAATTTTTGATGAAGTTTATATAATTGACTTAAGAGACTTGCAAAATCCCTAGAGATAAAAAATCAGCGGAAGAGAATTGTTCAATGAACCATTTCATACCTAAATGTGCTACATCAGTTGAACCATCAACTTGTGCAATAGATTTTTGGGAAGAAAATGTTATTAATGGATATATAGTGGAGTATAATGTGAAAAATCATCAGTCCTTTTCAAGAGTTAAAGAATATTTCAAGAAAGGAGCTCATGGGAGGTTGATAACTTGGATATCTCCTTGTGGATCAATGCATGGTTAATGAAGAATGATTTCTACCATTTAATCAAACCTCTATGGCTAAGTAAAACCCTACACCATGGAAGAGTGGTTGAAGATGAGGTTGGTGTTATAGCTGATTTCACCACTCCAGGTGAATCACACTTTGTATGGCCTTCCCCTGTCCCGCTGCAGACTCCTTAGACCCCATGGACCATTTTTTGTCCTTTGATGTTTCCTTGATCATCCCTAAAAACATATGAAAAATGATACACGCAACTTTTAAACCTATAAGCGCGTATATACGCGGGTTTGACCTCTAAAACCGCGTACATTGGGATGTGTGCATAATCCAAATCCTTTTGGAGTTTTCCTTGACATGGATTCGACTCATTTGACTCTTGACCTTCCCTATGCCTTGAGATCACTCGGATTCAACCTTTCATTACCCCTTTGAAAAGCTATATAAGGAACCCCTTGGTACATTGAAGGCATAAGAGAGAATTGAGAGCAAAGAAACTATAGTCCATTGTTGCCGGAACTTATGCTTGAGTCTGCATCCCTTTGTCCCTTGCATCACTAGTGTCTTCTTCCCAAGCTTTCCTTTTGCTTGTGAGCTTGCTATCGAGAGATGGAGGATTGAGGTGGTGGAGGCCCAAGTGGGGGATTCAGTTTCTCCAGTTCATAGACGGGCCGTCAGAGGTTGTATCTTGTAATCTCTTATTTATATTAATAGAAATATCTTTTCCTGTCCAATAATGTGTGTTTGAATGAATATTTTATCCATGGGATTATGTCAAATGCTTGTACATTATTGATTATATATGCTAGAATAGATCTAACACCATGATATATAGAATGCTTGTATTGTTTACTTGTTGTTGAGGAAGTAATCTATCAATTCAAGCTGAAGATTGGAAAGCTCAATGGGGATCTACTTCAACCTTCCGGAATAAGGTACGAGATCTGATCCTTTAGTGTTAGACATTTAATTTCTATTGCATATTGGAAAGGATTGATCTCTGGAGTCAAGCTGTCTGTTGTGGTACCCCAAGCCATAGGAATTTCTCTCCGTAACAGAATTGGCGACTCCGCTGGGGAGTTCCTAGTAGTTGTCCTTTGGGGGTTGTTTTATCGGCATTCAATGAATTTGAATTGCTCTTTCTCTCTTGTTTCTGTGTCGGGTCTGGGGGCATGTATGCCTGGTAGGGTCGGATTGGTGTGAAGTTTGTCTTAGCTTGTCTATTTTCCTTGAGTTTATGCACATTTCTTCCTGTACGTGAGTTTTTAACTCACAGTCGCGTATACACGCGGGTTCCTCTGTGATTTCCACGTATACACACGGGTTTACTGCGAACAGTCACGTATGCCCTTGATTTTTCCTTTTTGTGGAAGTTAATTGTTTGCTGGGTGAATTATGATATTTGTTGAGTCTCCTTTGGCACTGCCTGAGTCTATTTAGACCTCTGTTTCTGACTAAAAATGTTTTTTTTAGGATAATTTTTTTTTTTTTTAAGAAGGTTCTTGTCATGGCATTTTCGATTTTTTGTTTGAGATTAGTGCATTAGAGTTCTTTTACCTTAGTGCTTTGCTTGAGTGTTGTTTGTGTGTCCTTGCAGAGTCTAGGGGTCGTAGAATCATTCTTTTGCTTTTTGCATCTCTTTTATTTCAAAAAATCCAAAAACATTTGCTTATCATCATGCATTGCATTTTGCACTTTGCATTGTACTTGCACTAGATTTGATTTGGAGTAGTAGTTAGGCCTTCATATAGGAAAAATTTGCATTTATCATTTGAAGAAAAATTGTGCATTTCACGTAGTAGCATACCCTATTTTCATGGACACAATGCATTTGCATTGATTGTTAGGTGTGCATTTTACTTCCTGTTATGTCATAACACCATTAGTTGCATGGTCATATCCCTTTTTTGAGTAATAAAGCCAACTAAAATCAACACTAAATTAAAATGAACTACACTCTTTTCTTTTATAGGGTGCACCAACAAGCTTAGGTTTTAGGATCTTGGAATAGTTCATTGTAAGTCAATTCTCCAAGATCACTAAACAACAACATGTATGTGTCTGTCCAGGTGAGTGTGTAAAATCCTTGGTATAACCAGTGTTTCTCAGGATCCTCCTCTCAAAAGGGAGTTAAGCACGAGGCAGTGTGAGCGGTTATTGATTGGGATGACCCCTAGTCATAACTAAGTAGCACCAGAGATGTTTCCAGGATTGTATTCGTATCTGGGGGATCTTTTGAGAGTTTAAAGCTTTGCTACCCTGCCCATATGGTCAATCCCGCTTGCGAATGTCCACCTGAGCATTGATTATATTGAGATGACCTTAGTGGCCTTACCTAGGATATCGACGGGGTACTTTGCAGGGGTTATTCTACGGGTGTCCCGGCCAAGTTGGGGTTGGACAGCACAGTCGCTTTATGCATTGAAGCTGAGGGACACAATAATTGGTTACGTACCTCCGCTTGTTGTGTATGGGAGTCCCAAGCCTCTCCTAGGAGAGACATACCTGCTTCATTCGGGAGCTCATTTATCCAGCCCTTGTTTGCTTGCATTTGGCTTTAGATTTTATTAGTGATTGCTCTGTGCATGATAGTTGGCCTAGGGTTTACGTAATAGAGAGTCTTTTTTTTTTTTTGAGTCATTGTGGATTCAGGTGCGCCTCCTCCCCGTTCTCGTCATTTAGTAGGACTTCTGCCTTCTACTTCTCCTCCTCCTTTGGGAGAGAGACCTAGACAGTCTAGGCAGACTATTTCACACATTGATTCACACACCATGGGAGACCGTTTAGAGGATATTCCTGAACCACCTCCTCCCATTCGTGTCGACGATGGGGAGTTTACTCCTACTTACGATCCTTCACCCAACTTGGCTGAGTTAGGTCCTGTGATTTCTAAGATAGGAACCATGCATGATAGACCTACTCACTCTAGGGTTGATTCCCCATTGACCTGTTACCGGTATGGAATGCCGGAGGATGCCGAGACTCAGTTTGAACCTGCCAGCACTAGCTACGGTAGTTATGCTATGTCTGGTTTCCCTACACATGATTTGGCATTTCATGTCAAATCTGACTTCGAGCCTAACACTATGCCTGAGGGAACTCTCATTCCTTACCATGCGGAGAGATTTGGGAGCACTAGTCACATTGCACCTTCCATCCCAGTGGTGGAAGTTACATCATATATCCCTCCTAGGTCTAGGGTTAGCGATCTGATTCGGATACCAGATCAAAGACGAGTGACGATAGGCGGTAGCACGTACATTATTACTCAGATTCCTTCATCCTCGATCCCTAGTTCTTCAAATGTACATCCTCCACCTTATTCACGTGGTCCTTCAAGCCGATATATGGCTACGAGTCAGGTCCGTACTGCGGTTACTAGACCTATTGTGTCTCAGGTTTACATACCACCCGTTGCTTCGGGAGGCTATGTTCATACTTCTAGAGGTCATGTTACTACTTTCGGGGCATATATCCCTACTTCCGGTATGTATATCCCTACTTCCGGAGTGTATCTTCCTACCTACGGAGTGTCTCATGGGGGCATTGCATGCGATGACCTATGGACCCTATTATGGGACGCAGTATGGACAAGGTTCTTCACCTTATGGAGGCGGGTATCAACAACCTGCTTACTCTCCTAATTATGGATTTGTAGCTCCTACTAGTCAAGTTCCACCACACTATGGTGCTTCCACGCCACCCTATATGGGTCATACGGGAGGAGGACACTATGGCCAAGGCCATGGTGGTAATCAACCCTATATGAATTAAGGAGCGGTCCATCAACCTCATCATCCTAGGCTCCCTTTCCTCGCGACGCTTAATCTTCCTGACTTATCAAGATTGACAAACGATCCTGTGGCTCATGACCTAGCTTGGCCGGCTGTCCCTACCAAACTTCCTTCGGACATACCTAAGTTCGAGGGAAAACCGGGAGAGGATCTGAGCGAACACGTTACTACGTTTCACCTATGGTGCTCTTCGAATTCCTTACATTAGGACTTAGTCCGTTTGAGACTATTTCAACGAACCCTTACAGGGCCTGCTGTGAAATGGTATATAGAGTTACCTAGGGGAGCTTTCGCTTTGTTCGAAGACCTTACAATGACTTTTCTTAATCACTTCCAGCTACCAGTGCGTTATGACGTTGGTACTGAACTCTTGTCGACATTTCGGCAAGATAAAGCCACACATATTTTTAATCATATTCAAGAGTGGCGTAGACGGAAGAGGTTAATTAAAACTTTTATACCACCGAAGTTCCTCCTCGAGTGGTTCCTCAAGTCGTTATTGCCGTATATAGCGAAGGATGTTTCCACATCTGGAGTGCAAAATGAGGAACAAGCAATTTTTAGGGCACAGGAACTAGACTTCATTTATGCTCAATCTGGTTTGTTGTATGAGATTATTCCCAATGCTCCTTGTTCTAGTTTCGATCCCAAAGTCAAACCTGGACCACATGCCAATGGCATTGTGGGTTGTGCTAGTGTGAAACCTGTGGATTCGGTTGCAAAAAAAGTTAGTCAATTGTCAATCAACCAATCTACTTCGGGACAAGCTACGGCTTAGTCTCAACCCACCCAAACGATGAGTGTACTCTCTGTGCAATCGTTGGACTAGAAGTGTAACCAGCAGCCCGAATGGAATAGAAAAAAGGGTAAAAATAATCGAAAGGGTGGGAATAAGAATGAGAATTCTAACAATAATGACAAGAATGGTAGAAATGCTGGGGGGGACAAGCAAGCTAAACATAAGGTTAAGTTCCCTTGCAAGTTGTGTAAGGACGATCACCTCACTTACTTGTGCCCTCATATTGAGGAATCTTCGAGATTCTTGGCACAAGGCCCAGCTGTGCTAACTAACCCTTTACCGCATAATCAAAATATAAACTCGAAGTCCCATGACCAGTCTGGTGATGATGATCTACCGGAGGGTAGTGGTCGTGGGTGCATTAACATGGTCCGTGCTGCGAAAGTTGTGACCCATGCAAAATATTATAGTTCATCACAACCCAGCCCAGGGAAAGAGCCTGATCCACTAGGGTCCCCTTTGCACATTGAGAAACCTACAAATAAACCTGAGGCTGCACCTCGCATTCCTAAGGGAGTCCTTAAGCGTTCCGGGCATAATCCAAATGCCCGAGTCGCCCAGAATTATTCAGTTGTCAAGGATTTGGGCCACACTCCTTGTGCGTTGTCTGCATTGGAAGTGCTTCAGAGTTGTCCTTCCCAAAGGAAGGCATTGCTTTCTGCCCTTGGTGTGAATGATGATGATTCTTCCTCTGTGATCAAATTTGAAACCGCAAGACTTCAGCCTCTCTTTCCCTACTATGTGTCTCTTTTGGTTCACGTAGAATGTCTTCATATGACCGTCAAGCGCACTGTGATTGACGAGGGTGCTGCTGCTTCTGTGATGTCTTTGTCCTGTTGGAAGGTTCTAGGTTATCCTGAGCTGTCTAAATCAGCGACTATGTTAACTGCGTTCGATGGGAGATCTTTTAGGCTGCACGGCATCCTTCCTTCCCTTAAAGTCCGTTTGGGGGGGAAGACCGTTGCGATAGAAGTCGAGGTGGTTGATGCACCCCTTGACTACAATCTCTTGCTGGGTAGGAACTGGATGTACAGTATGCAAGCCATTGCTTCTTCCTTATTTTGTGTTGTATGCTTTCCACATTATGGGAAGATCGTAACGATTGATCAAACGACATTCAAGAATCCGTCTATTACTACATCTTCGGGAGCTTCAATCCCGATCGTTGAGCACTCTCAACCGGCAACTGGGAGTGTGGGTGTAGGCATGTATCCATCCCTCATGGGAAGCTTTAGTTGTCCTGCACTGATCCTCATGATAGGATCTAGTTTCGATGAGGCTTCGAAATCTACGACATCGGTGTCTTTTCGCACGACTCATATGGAAGATCCTTGGATTCTTCCTAGACCAAGTACTTCGAGTGAGCCCGTCGAGACGAACATGCTGTTTCCTGCAACTATGATAGCTTATCAAGCTAATCTCAAGAGTGTTGCAGAGCCTATTCCTTCCTCTTCACGGATAGAGGAGGAGGACCCTTATGTGCTGCCGGCATGGGAAGTACAGTCTTCTCACGCCCACGACTACCTTGATACAGTTTTCCCTTTGGATGAAGCGATTATTGAGGCTATGTTAGGAGTTGAGCCACCATGGGAGGAACTTCATCATAGATCCTACTTTCTTCTAGAGCTTGACCGTTTGGAGCGTGAGGATTTTAGGGCGGTTCTTAGTCAAGGATTTGGTAGTCCTGTGGTTCCATTAAGCTCTCCTGGTCCAATGGCTAATGGAAACATGGAGAATATATCTTCAACGATTCCTATCAACATCTCTCATGATCCTGGCATGATAGAGAATGTCTATATTGGGGCAGAATGTTCCCATGCTGAGATTCTAGAATATACCGAGCTATTTAAGGAATTCCATGATATTTTTGCTTGGTCTTACGACGAGATGCCAGGTATTGACCCTCATATTGTCGAGTATTAGATTAAGACTTACCCCAACCCTAGGCTTGTTCGACAACGTTTACAGGCCGTGAATCCTAGGAAAGCACCCTCTATTAAGGCAGAGATAGAGAAACTGTTGAAATCCAGTTGCATCTATCCCATTCCCTTGATGGAGTGGGTTTCAAACCCCATTTCGGTGGATAAGAAGAAGGGAGCGATCTGTATATGCACTGATTTCTGCGATTTGAATCGTGCTTGTCTTAAGGACAACTTCCCCACACCATTTATAGATCAGATTTTGGATGAGTGTGTGGGTAGCGAGGT
>LPNX011141313.1:211888-246971 GCA_001517045.1 Pseudotsuga menziesii | reverse complement strand
TCTTCCATTTGGGATCCTTCATCACTCCACTTTTGGGATGGACTTATAATGTATTTCGGCCATCGTATGACCCCTTTGACCTCACACATTAGGGGGCATATGTTATAACTGATTTCACCACTCTAGGTGAATCACACTTTGTATGGCCTTCCCCTATCCCACTGCAGACTTCTTAGACCCCATGGACCATTTTTTGTCCTTTGATGTTTCCTTGATCATCCCTAAAAACATATGAAAAATGATACACGCGACTTTTAAACCTATAAGTGTGTATATACGTGGGTTTGAACTCTAAAACCGCATACATTGGCATGTGTGCATAATCCAAATCCTTTTGGAGTTTTCCTTGACATGGATCTGACTCATTTGACTCCTGACCTTCCCTATGCCTTGAGATCACTCGGATTCGACCTTTCATTACCCCTTTGAAAAGCTATATAAGGAACCCCTTGGTACATTGAAGGCATAAGAGAGAATTGAGAGCAAAGAAACTATAGTCCATTGTTTCCAGAACTTATGCTTGAGTCTGCATCCCTTTGTCCCTTGGAGCACTAGTGTGTTCTTCCCAAGCTTGCCTTTTGCTTGTGAGCTTGCTATCGAGAGATGGAGGATTGAGGTGGTGGAGGCCCAAGTGGGGGATTCATTTTCTCCGGTTCGTAGACGTGCCATCAGAGGTTGTATCTTGTAATATCTGATTTATATTAATAGAAATATCTTTTCCTGTCCAATAATGTGTGTTTGAATGAATATTTTATCCATGGGATTATGTCAAATGCTTGTACATTATTGATTATATATGCTAGAATAGATCTAACACCATGATATATAGAATGCTTGTATTGTTTACTTGTTGTTGAGGAAGTAATCTATCAATTCAAGCTAAATATTGGAAAGCTCAACGGGGATCTACTTCAACCGTCCGGAATAAGGTACGAGGTCTGATCCTTTAGTGTTAGACATTTAATTTCTATTGCATATTGGAAAGGATTGATTTATGGAGTCAAGCTGTCTGTTGTGGTACCCCAAGCTATTGGAATTTCTCTCCGTAATAGTTGGCGAGTCACAGAATGTAAAGAGTTTTGATCAAGGTGGGGGAATTTGAATATAAAATGAGGTTTGAGCAAGCTTCAAGAAGGTCAACCATTAGAAAAAAGTGGCAGAAGAATTATATGAGAGAAGTAAGAAAGACGAGCCAACATTTGCAGAAAGAAATGTGGGATGAAGGAAGCGATGAAGAAAGGATGAGTGAGTTGCATAAATTGAAGAGACATGGAAAGTTGGTCAAATACTTGTTGAAGGAAATGGATAGTAGTGCAATAAAGTCTAATTAGAGGAAATTTGAGAGAAATAATGTCTAACAATTCATAAGAGTGACATAATGAGGATATTATGATGTATGTTAGAGTACAAACTAATCACTTAGATTTAGTCCAAGGAGAGGTTGTGGAATAACCAACATGGCATGATACATTTTAAAATTAATATAGTCAAGAGATTGGACCCCCCATAGTTGTGGAAGGAAAGTCTGAAAAAAATAGAATCAACCCATTGTCTAACACCCCCTAAGTGCCACTAAACTATATGGTATTTTATTTCACTAGTTCGATATTAATTTTTCCCTAGTATAATCATATCAGCAATAGTCATAATTTCCAAGTGGGATTAGTAGTGGGACAAAGTAGTAGTGGTTTTAGTTCTAGTTTAATGCCTAGTAATCAATGTAGTAGCAATAGTTCATCTCTAGTTGTGTCATCAAATATAGTTTCACAACTAGACCCTAGAGGATTTATTTTGGCAGGATATCCATCAACTAGGATGGTTGGGTTCATGGTGGACTCCCCATGAAATACCCGAAGTTTTAGGGTAAAGGGATTGAAGAATATTTAGAACAACATTGGTTTATGCGTGAAGCTATAATTTCTAGATCAAAAGGCACTATTACATATGTTTCTAAACTAGTGGAATTTCAAACAACGTTGAGAGGAAAATATTTGCAATGGTATATGAAGCTTGTGGAGTATACTACTAATTTTCCACTTCTTCCATTTCTAGAAGTCAAGAAATTATTTAGCATATAATTCTGATTTCCAAATCAAAGCAAGGGGGTATAACAAAGATGAAGGAAATCCAAAAGTGTGAGTGGTAATCTATATGGAAATATGTGTAGATATTCAAATATACAATGAGCAAGATCTAATTCCCTATTCATGATACTCATCACAAGGAGTGGTTCGTTCAAGGATTATTGTTATTGACAAGAATCCCTTTGACTCAATGAATCATTGACACACCCAAAAATTATTTGGAGAAATCTATGAAGATTGAGGTCATGGCTAAATACCTAGGAGGAAACAAAGCTGGAGTATCTATAGCTAGACCTGACCTAAAGCAAGTTCAAAATAAAACTACTTCCCTTACATAAAAGATTCACGAGTTAACCATCCCAAAGGAAATTTGAACAAGTATTGTGTATAAGTTGTATGACAGAGGTCCTCATTCTTATGAATGTAAGAGGTTAAGAGGAGGACCTATTTCTAAACCCCCAATAGGTGCATTTCTAGGAATACCTTCTACTAGAGTTGCAAGTAGGAATTTATGCCCCATTCCATGGACAACTGTAGTATCACACCTTTCCAAATTTGCAAAATCCCATCCTAAATAATATTGTGATATTTGCATGACATAAAGGAACCCCCTTGGGAATTTTCCTATCTTACAAAATTAGTATTCCATTCCTAACATAGTCTATTGTGAATTTTGCAGTACCTCTACACATACCATTGACAGATGTAGGATCTTGGATGGTTTAGTAGATAAATTGGATCAATCTACATTCAGGGTGTTTGGAAACTCATAATCTCAAGGAGGAGGAGGAGGATGGGGACACAAAGGATACTAAAAGAGAGGAAGAATAGGTGTAACAGGTGGAGCTATACGTTGTTACAATTACAACAAGGTAGGTCATGTTGCTCAAGACTACCCTTTACCCAGATGGTCATGGTGTTTTTATTTCAAAGTGAATACCTATACTACCATTATTTCCCATAATTGAGTGTGAAATGGGAGGACAAGGTTCGGAACTGACCAATGAATTGAGTCAATTTAGAACCCTAGGATGGTAAAAGAGCAACATGTTTGACAATCAATGTTGACACTCATTGAGGATATTGGATTGGTGTACACAATAACAATCTCGATCTTCCAAAAATCAAGAAGAATATTCTGTGAGCACCAAGGTTTGATCATACCCAACAAAAGGAAAATTTCCAAAATGTAGTGGAAATAGTGTTCCATCGTATGCCAACGCCATCATCCCATGCAATTATAGAAAATTTTCCAAGACAATGTACGGGGTCCATTCCTGCATTCTTGAGTCACAAAAAGAAATCTATTGCGAGATCCTCATGTATTTTAAGAAGCTTATTGATCAGCGAGTTACTTTGTTTGTTGATATTCTAGAAGATGAAGTCTTGACTAAGAAGTTGGGGGAACACTCTTCAGACTTTATTAGGAATTAAAGAAGAGGAAAAGCTTAATTTTTCTAATATACTTACAAGGAAAACTAATGTATTAGGGAGGAAACCAAAAAAAATTGGAAAGGAATTGTAGTTGGATGCTGAGGTAGGTGGATATGATAACAACGATGTGATGTTGGTTCTTAGATATGATGTTAAAATTCTTCTTAAGAAATCATGGGAGTCTATGGGAGTCCTCCATTAATATATTCTCCCACACAGTTGCATATGGTCAATCAATATAGGATATTTCCAATAGGAAGAATGGAGAATGAGGAAGTTGATTTAGTATATAGATGTCAAAACATTTGTTCACTTTAAGGTGATAGTGATATTGAATAAGAGAGATCCTTATTCAACATTATTGGGGATTGAGTGGACCTTTAAAGTCTAATACAATGAATTTTAAAGCTGATAGTATGAAATTTACCTATCCCTTGGATTCTTATCAAGGACTTAGATATACAAAGTCTATTACTATGGCAATGGAAAATGCTATCCTAGTCCATATTTATAATTTAATGGTTGGAAAGAGATATTGTTGGGTATATTATATTCTTTGCTTGTAAATTGATGTTCAAAGTCAATAGTCGACTGGTCAACAAGTCGACTAGAATTGAAATCAACAGATGGTGGAATTCTGGTCGGCTAGTGGAAGACCACGAATGGTCAATGGGAAGTTGATGCGCATAAAAGAAAACATGAATTCAATGAACACTTGGATGGCAAGAAGCTCAACTAACGACCAACTAAGGTTGAACCAGTCAAGTCAACTATAACATAATTAATGAAAGTTGTGAGGAAGTTATGGATCACCATCAATGAGGCAATTAGCTCTAATTAATTTGAGTGTCATGAATTAGAGTATTGCATCTATAATAGGATGTGATGGAAATATTAAATGTAATAAGACAATACAATACAATGCTTGTATGAGTTGAGAAGTAGAGTGTAATGAATTCGCGCTTGAGCTATTTGAATATAGTAAATCATTGTTGTAAACACTGGTTAAGAGTGTTGATAATAAATGAGTGGTAAATCTCACTAGTTTGTTGGTTTTTCCCTATAAAGTGTTTTCTAGGATAAATTTCTTTGTGTTATGTGATTGTGTTTGTTCCATTGTTAAAATTATGTTATATGTAATTGTTAGAATCATTATGCATAATCACTATAAAAGTTATTGAAATCCTTTACATGGTATCATAGCTATATTTGGCTTCAAGGGAATGTATTTGTTGTTGATGGTGTTTTAGTTTGATTATGGATCTGGATAATACGTAGTTTTGGTGGGAGTTATAAAACATTAATTCTTGGTTAGAATGGCTAATATTTCAAGGATAGAGATTGAAAAGTTTAATGGACATAATTTTGAGCTTTGGAAGCTGAAATTGGAGGATCTCCTTGTAGATCAAGAGCTGTGGGTTTTTGTTATCCCTAGAACAACTCCAATAGGTATATCATCAAAATATTGACAGAAACTTGACAGAAAATCAAGGAGTACAATACAACTTTGTTTAGAAGATTCTGTATTGTTGAATTTATCAGGAGAAGACACTGTAATGAAACTACAGGATAAGTTGGGGAAATTATAGCAGTCGAAATATATGGTTAACAAGTTGTTGCTTCAAAATAAGCTATATCTTCTGAGAATGAATGAGAATCGCATCAATATATTATCTTCTTTGCTATACTCATGGGATAGCTTGGTCGTGGGTATAGGAAGTAATAATAGATTAACAATGTGGTTGCAACTCTACTGTCAAAAGATATGAGGCATAAGAATATGGAAGGATTGATCCACAATTCCTTAATTGTAATAGGTTGACATGTAGATAGATGAAAAGGTAAAAAATTCGATAGAAAATCAAAGCCAAGGGGTATATCTAAGACCATATCTAAATCCCCTAGTCCAACAACGAGAAAATGGTGGTAATGTGGTAAAGTTAGGAATTTTAAGTGATATTGTAAGTTGGCAAGTGTCGAGAAGAGAAAAGAAAAGAATCTGAGGAAGAATAGCCAAATGATGGAAACCCTTTGACTAAAGGGAAAGGGGATGTGTATTTTGCTTCGACAAGTGCACAGTCAAATCATGACTCTTGGTTAATCGACTCTAGTGCATCATATCATATGACACCACATATAGAGTGGTTCTTTGAATATGAGAAATATGACAGTGGTGATGTTCTTTTAAGATATGATTCACCAACTAGGATTTTAGGATAAGGTAAAGCTCGATTGATACTACAAGATAGAAGGATATGAACTCTTCTAAGGGTATTGCATATTATAGGTTTGGATCAAAACCTGATGTCCTGTTATCAAGATGGGAAATGCAGGTGTGCAATTTGTATTTTAGAAAGATTCAAGTAAAACGGTGCAAGGAATGATGGTACTGATGAGTGGAGTTTAGAATAGACATTGTACAAGCTATTGGGAAGAACATATACCAATGGATGTGTGAATACAATTTTTTTTGAATCTGATGGCACATCTTCTTGTCTAGTTAGCTCGACCACATTATGGCATTATCATATGGGACATATTGGTGAGAAATATCTTCATGCTATGAATACCAAAGGTATGGTCAAAGGCCTCCCTAATTGTGAACATTGTATTTATGGTAAATAATGTCAAGTAAGTTTCCCATCCAAGGCCACAAGGGTTAAGGAAATATAGGAGTTAATACATAGTGATGTGTTTGGACCCGTACCTATCCCATCACTAGGGGTATCCCAAAATTATGTTTATTTCACAGATGATTTCTCTAGAATGACATGATTTTGTTTTATGAAGAATACATCTGATGTTTTCAAAATGTTCAAAGAGTTCAAAGCTCTTGGATAAAATCAAGCTGGTAGAATGACCAAGGTGCGTAGAACTGATAAAGGAGGAGAATTTTGTATCAAAGTGTTTCACCAGTTCCATAGACAACACGATATATCTCAACAAAAAAAAACTCCATACACATGTGAACAGAATGGAATTGCTGAAAGAATGAATATAAAATTGATGAAAAAACAAGGATCATGCTTAGTGGTGCATGTATCACACAAGAATTTTAGGTAGAGGAAATTGACATAGCATGTTACCTAGTGAATAGGTTATTATCAATGGCCTTGTTTGACAACACTCCATATGAGGAATGCACCGGGGAAAGGTCCTCTCTTGCACATCTCAGAGTCTTTGGAAATGATGCCTTTGTGCATTTCCCAAAAGAGAAAATAAGAAAACTCAACAACAAGTTTGAAAAATGCACCTTCATCAGGTACAAAGATGGAGTGAAAGGATACAAGTTGTGGAATCAAACCATAGGGAAGTCAATTTATAGTAGATATGTGATCTTAAAAAATGTTGTAGGTACTTCCAGGATTGAAGAGGATAAAAGAGAAAAAGAACTAGCTGAAAAGCTAGAGTTTGAATGGAACAATGAAAGTCATGATTCAGATGAGTTGATTGAATCTGATGAAGATCAGGTGGAACAATAGACTCTGGTCCTCATGAGGTCTGGTTGAGCAAATAAAAAACATGAAAGGTACATTCCACCATATTTTTGGTCTATTTTTGCATTAATTGCCACAAAAGAGGATCTCAAGTAAGTAAAGGAAGTGATCAACTTGAAATAGTGTGAACTATGGAGAAAGGCAATGAAAGAAGAAATGGAGTCCTTATGAAAGAATGAAACATTGGATCTGGTCACATTACCAAATGTAAGGAAACATGCTAGAAGTAAGTAGGTGTTCAAGAAAAAGTTGAACGCATTAGGTCGGGTCGAGAAGTACAAGGATCGACTAGTGGTGAAGGGATATTCCTAAGTCAATGGAGTTTACTTTGGTGAGATATTCTCTCTTGTTGAAAAGTTAATTTCCATTAGGGTACAAATGTCTTTAGTTGCAACATTTAATTTTGAAATAAAATAGTTGGGCGTGAAGAAAACATTTATTCTTGGTGATATTGAGGAAGAAATTTATATGAAGCAACTTGAAGGATTCATAGTGATAGAGAAAAGGGAGCTGGTCTGTAAGCTCAATAACTCCCTCCATGGTTTAATGAAATAACCTAGGGTTCGGTACCAGAATTCCGATATGCATATCAATAGCTATTTTTCGTGAGAAGTCAGGTTGATCAATGTGTGTACATCAAGAAAGACGATGATGATTTTATATATGTAATTTTGTATATCGATGATATGTTGTTGGTCAGAAACAACATGAATATGATCATGGGGGTGAAACTATATATGTCCTCCAACTTCTATATGAAGGATCTCTATGCAACACATTTCATTCTTGGAATGGAGATTAAAAGAGATCATGTAGGAAGAAGGATTTACTCAATTCAAAGTAAATGTCTTGAAATAGTTTTGAAATGCTTCAACATGTAAGAGTGCAAATTGGTTAATGTCCCTATTCATGTAGGAGTTAGATTATTTGTTAAAAAATGACCTAATACACATGAAGAGATAGAGTACATGTCATATGTGTTCTATGTTAGTGGTGTAGGTATTCTAATGCATGCAATGGTTTGTACTCGACCTGATATTGCCAATGTGGTCAGAGTATTGAGAAAGTACATGCTGACATGTGAGAAAGAGCACTGGATAACTGTTAAAAGAGTATTCAGGTATTTTTGTGGCACAAAGTATTATGCAATCTTATACTAAGGAAAAATTAAAACTAATAAAACAATAAGTGTACATGATTTTGTTGACTTTGATTAGGTTGGAGATATCAATCATAGAAGGTTGACCAATGGATATGTTTTCAAAATATTCGGTGGAGAAATCAGTTGGATGAGTAGGAGACAGTTGGTTGTTACATTATCAACTATAGAGGCTGAATACATGGAAGCCTCACATGCAAGCAAAGAAGCAGTTTGATTGCAGATATTTTGTTCATCAGTTGGGTTTAAACAACAAGTTGTTAAATAGAATTATGACAGTCAAAGTGAAATCTTCCTGGAAAAGAACCCTGTCACACCATCCAAAGACAAAACATATTGATGTAAAATACCATTTGGTGAGAGAATTGTTGGAGAACCAAAAAGTGTTGTTGGAAAATGTAGACATGTTGAAGAATACGATAAACACTTTAACCAGGTCAATGAGCACCAAGAATTTTACTTGGTGTAGGGAATCAATGGGATTCTCAACCCTATTCAAATGAAATGAAGTTATGAAATCTATTTTGTATGCAAAGAAAACAAAAAGTGGGATAATATTGACTATGTTGTATTCTTTGCATGTAAATATACATTTAAAGTTGATAGTCAACAGGTAAACAAGTCAATTGGAATTCAAGTTGATAGATGGTATAATTTTGGTCGATTGATTGACTAGAATAATCGATTGGTCAATGGGTAGTTGACAAGCATAAAAGTACACATGAATTCGACAAACACTTAGATGATATGAAGATCGGTTGGTGGCCAACTAAGGTTGTCTCCGTCAAGTTGACTATAGCATAATAACTGAAAGTTGTTAGGAAGTTATGGATCACCATTACTAAAGTAGTTAGTTGTAACTAATTCAGTTGTCATGAATTAGAGCATTTCATCTATAAATAGGATGTGATGGAAAGCTGAATTGAGATGGGATAATATAATACAATACAATACTTGTATGAGATGAGAACTAGAGTGTAGTGAATTCATGCTTGAATTATTGCAATCTAGTAAATAATTGTTGTAAACACTAGTTATGAGTGTTGATAATATATGAGTGGTAAATCCCATTGATTTGTTGGTTTTTCCCTGTAAGGGTTTTCCAGGATAAATATATGTGTTATGTGACTGTGTTTGTGGCATTGTTAATTTTTATTATATCTAAATATTAGAATAATTATGCATAATCAATGTAAAAGTTATTGAAATCCTTGACATAGATGACAATGGAAACCCTACAATTGATGGATCAATGAGCTAGAGGAGTATTCATTATTTTAATCATGATTCAAAGGAGGCCTTAAATGAATGGTAGAATAAGAGACATGTGATTTCTTCTATGCATTGCACAACTATCAAATCAATTAGATGGATTGGCATAAAAGTTCAGAAATTTTAGTATGTTGGAATTTAAAACATGGAATAATTATTGGTAGAAATGAACAACATAGTTATAGAAGAATATCACATCCTTGTGTTGGATTTTGCACTCCAAGGTACTCATGCTAGATCGTGGGCCACTCCCAGAGTTGATCTTCCTACGTGGAATGTAGTTCAGACATCCATGATCCACATGTTTGTTCCTTTAGCATATTTTGTTGTTTGAATATATATAGAAGGAAAAAATGGAAGTATATAGCGTTACATATCTACAATGGAGATACAGACCCTTTTGTGCATTTGTGGAACAATTTTCTTAGTAGTGGAAAATGGAAGGACTACAACCCGACCTTTGCGTTCATATGTGTATTCATGAATTGGAATCTATTGAAAGGCTTGGTATTTGCATGAGGAGACCAAAAGACAAAAAAAGAATTGGGATATCTTGCAAACACAATCTTTTAAAGACATTTCTTATGTAGGGACACTAGTAGCAAAAGTGAGATAAATGACTAAAAAATTACTAAAAATTGCATATAAATGATTAAATTTAGTCACGTGACTAATAGTCAGTTATTTCCAGTCACTTATAATGTGACTAAATTTTTCAGTCATTTATTGGTTGTTTTGATTGGTCAATTTGATCGTATATTTAGTCATTAATTGTTGTTAATTGGTCATTTATTTAGTCATTGATTGTTGTTAACTGGTCATTTGCTTAGTCATTGAATGATTTTAAATGGTCATTTATTTAGTCATTGATTACTATTAACTGGTCATTTAGTTAGTCATTGATTATGATTAACTGGTCATTTAGTTAGCCATTAAGTGCAGTTAACTAGTCATTTATTCAATCATTGATTGTTGTTAACTTGTCATTTATTTATCATCGATTGTTGTTGTTAAGTAGTCATTTAATTAGTCATTCATTTTTTTATAAGGAACAGAAGAATCGAACCACCAACCGTCCTTCATGCAAGGCAGTTGATCTCCATTGAGCTAGCACCCTTAAATTGAATTAAAGTTCACCCTCAATGTGTACTTCCAGGAAGATTATATGGACTTAAATTTCACATGCCTATTATATATATATATATATATATATATATATATTAATTTTTTAATTCAATGTTTTTTAATGCATAACGTTACAAACTTCTCCCCCATAGTGGTTGGAAGCAACGGAAAAAAAAAACATTGTAATGTTTTATGGCATCGATCCAATTGTTTGTGGGAATATTGACATTAACTCTATAAGTTCCTTTCACTCCATGTTACATTGAATGGCTTGTCACATTTGTAGGATACCACCTTTACATAATAACAAATATTGCAGTAAGCACAATATTTATAATATAACTTATAGAGCGAATATGAGTTCTTACAAATATTATTTTTAAATAATAAAGATTGAATGTTTTTTCACTCTACATGAAATTAAAATGAAAGGTTTCTTTATAATTCTACAATGTCATTGTGGACTAACCTATGATATATAAATATCATTCCTTGTGAATACAATAAAGGAAAGCATGCCTCTTCTAGCACCTTAACCACTATTCCATTAAAAAATAAGTGCTAACATAAATAACTCTACCCTAAGGAAAAGTATGTTTAATATTTGGAATAGTCTTCGACATGTAGAAGATAACATCTTCCAAAGAATCAAACAAATGCTTCAAATTTGTAGTAGTTAATCCCCACATTCAATATGCTTAAGTCATGAAAAGTTCCTAACTTCATCTCATTACTCACTTTTCTTCATGTTACTTTGTTCTCTATTGTACTAGCTCATAAAACAATTTCCAAAGAGTGTGGTCAAGCTTCTAGAATACGACTCAAGTTAGTAACTAAGTTTGTCTATAAGAGAAGATTAGTAGATCTGATTGGAAATTATTTTAGTAGTAAGGCCTCAACATCGAATTCCTTTTGCAAGTTTAAGGATGTAACACTCACATAGTTTTGTGATACACAAGTGAAGGTCATTGGTGACTTGCATGGGAAAGTCAAGCAAAATTGGCTAGTGGATAATGATTTTTCAAATGGAGACTTATTTTCGAATATGAAACCATGGGTGTTTCTTGACTATGTCCCATTAGAATCTAGAGAGGTTACCAAAGTATGGAAACCCTTTTTTCAATCTATGTGGAAGTCGGCACTAGGCATACACCAAGGCCTCCCATTTTTTGGCACAATGGGTAAAATAGAAAAATGCATGAATTTTTTTATTAACAAAGTGCATGGGTGACTCTTTATGGCTTAATCATGCCTATCTTATCGACAATAATGACTTCCACCTATTGACATGGATTTCCATGGAAGGTGAGGATGTGTCTAATGAATTCTAGGGTGTTAGTATCATGGGAGAAAGAAGGATAATCCAATCCTATACAACATATACAACACAAGAAGAGGTGACTATGGAACAATAATTTCCTTAATCAACATTTCATAGGTTAAAATTGCATTCCAGTTGATCATTGATTGGCTAATGAGTAAGTACATGAAAGGTGAGTGTATGTTGGACAATTTATTTGTAGATAAATTATGTGTCCAAGGAATTAAGTTGAATTGGTGCAAATTCCTCATGGACTAGTTTCTCCAAGCATGTGCACATGCTCCTAATGGGTCCACATATTTTATTTTTGGATACTTTTTAGTAGCCTTCACCATGTGGAAATGGTAGGCTCAAAAGGGACGATAGTTTAACCTTGCTCTAGGCCAATGAGTATTGGATCTACAATTCGAGCCTTCAAAGTGTCACACTGATGCATAGAATAGTCCGTTCAATGATGCAATGGTTAGTATGTGGCATGACCAAATAATTGCAGTCACCACCCCATTTTTCAGAAATCCCTAGGCCTTATTAGATGTGGACGTAGGTAAAATTTGGTTCCACATTAACATGACCACACTTTTGTGTAGCCTTGGCCATCTGACCTTGAGCTCTTTAAAGTTGCAACATTGTCCTATTATATAATTGAACAAATATTTGATAGGGAGGTGTCTCTATAGTCTATTGTTAAGAATCCCAAGACTACTCAAGGTCATACATACATCTATCCTGAGTCAACTACTAGGGTTTCACAAATTCAACATATAATGGATAAAGTAAAAGTTTCACAAAAATGGAAGAAAAATGAAATTGAAGGACCCTAAATCTATCTCAAATAGGGAAAACGATGAACCCTCCTTTGTGCCAAAGTTTCCTGATGAACTTACTATGCCCATTCTAGACTCAACTCACCTCATAGGGAAAGAGTTCAAGGATTACCTAGGTTCAATGGAATGACTTATGTAGGGTGGTACTTTGAATAAGCCTAGGGTGGTGTCACCTTTAAGTTAACATCTAATTTAGATCATTAGAGTTTCCTCGACTAATATGACCTCTTTAACGGTTGCATGTTTGGCCACTTTAGCCTCCATTACCATCACCAGACTAGCATCTGAGCACCTAGTTGATTCTTGCATGCAAGAGATTAAGGATTTCGGTCCTAAGCATGACTTGGGTTCTATCGATGAGACTCTCAAATCATTCTAGGACTTTGAGAAGCTTAAGAAATTAATTCCCAATATTTCCATTAAGTATGAGAAATCATGATCTCTATCGAATGTTCTTGGTGTTCTAGTTCATAAAGAAGCTATAGAAAGAGTGGCTTGTTTCTCGACACACCAATCTGTTCCTCAAGAGTTAATTAAAGAGACAAAAGAAGGGAATGTTACTGACGATTCACAATCAAAAGGGTAACTAGCGTAACATGGTGGAATTTTGGAAGGTGTTAGTGGTGTAAAAGAGACCCCGCATTAGCCCCATATTCAAGGCCAACATCAAAGGTATTAGTGGTGGCAAAGAGACCCCACATTAGCCCCATATTCAAGGCCAACACCAAAGGTATGTTGGTGGCCTTTTGGAATATATTGAAATGAATGATTTAGAATGGGATGAAATTACACAATACATTCCTAGCACCCCCATCCCTCTTCGCCACCTCTATACAATATTTTTGTGATGGCATAGTTGCAGCAGCTAGTGCAAGATCCAAAGAATTGTCAGGTGACGTTATAGATTTACCAAGAGAATATGTATGTAGTCCCATTCATGATAGAGAAAAACCTATGCTAAAGTGTTGCAACATCATCAAAATAATTCTCCCTAAAGTAGAAGTTGAAGTGGAGACTTCAGATAAATTAGAAACATCAATTGCTAGAGGTCAATTACTGATTTGGTTACTTATTTCTTGTGGTGAAACTCACTTGTATAACTTCAAACATTGTCCACTACATAATTGATCCACATGATTAAGATCTCTATTAGTAACATCAAGTAATGCATAGTAAAGGTGGAGCATCACCGTGAAGCTACACAAGTGGCCTATTAATAGTTGGAAGTACATATTCTCAAGGTCATTGTGGACAAGGATGCAGAAAGGAAAGCTAAGGAGATAGTAGGGTGAAGGATTTAGGTAGTGAGGGAGAAATCTGAATCCATGTGGCTAGAGCTCCACATAATGGGATTTTCATTGCCCAATTTAGTTTTGGCTACCAATTATCTAGTGGATGGTATGGAAATTTTATGCTCTTCATTGAAACAATTGCAAGGTACAACTAATGACTTGCATAAGCAATTAGGTGCTTCCAAGAATCATGGAAATCAACATCAATAAGAGTTCATGGATATGGTACCTCCTCTTGTTTACAAATTCACCACAACCTAAGCTCAGTTCCACAACGAAATTGAACAAAGAAGGTACTATTTCCTGGCATGTGGAATTAGATGGATATGTTGGAAAGGCATAAAAAAATCAATTAAGGTGTTGTGAGAGTATATTAAGGTAATGAATGTGAAGGAATAGGCCATGAGAAATCCTTTAAAGAAACAACTAAAATATGCAGATATTTAGGCTTTTGATGACCAGTTAGATGAGCTTCACAAGGAAACCATTTCTAAAAAGAAGGCCTTGCGAGAAACCTATGACCCAATTGACATACCTTAGTTTGCGACAACTAAACTCATTTGTAGACTCTGAATGGGATACCCTTGAGAAATCTAAGCCCACTGTTCCCAATAACAACTAAGCAAAACCATTCATTGTCGATTCTACATTCTTATTATGGAAGTGCAAGTATCAAGTCAACAATTTTAATGAATTCCACAACAAATATTTGACAATGGTACAAAAATTGGACCTTTCATTCGGATGGTTAGAGGCGCATCAAATTTGAATCGAAGGAGAGTCACAATCATGGTTGAGTCTTATTGGCCCCTTTGTTTTTTAAGATTATGTCATGAAATACATGTGGAGTAGTCAACACATGGAGAGTTGCAGAAGAAGATGTGGCACATGATAAACAAGATATTAATGCACAAGAGTGGAAAAGTTAGACTATAGCCATCTATTGGCCATATTTTATGTCCAAAGGCCAACATGGAGAGAAATCCCACACAAGGCACTTAACACAACCCCCAGTGTGCTTGAAATAGCTAACTCTCACGGGAAAAAAGGCCCCGCTTCCTCTATGGGTTTTCTCTCAACAAGAGAGTCTCACAATCTAATGATATGAGTTTCAAAACATGCAATTGAAATCCCAAAGATGTACTATAACTAATATGAAAAAAAACTAATTTATGATGCAAATTCCAATAGCTGAAAATACACAGATTTAACAGCTGCTAACCTGTAACTTTCCAATATGAAATAAAACTAAAAGACTTCTAATTTGAAAACTAATTCTATCTAATCTATCCTGGAGGAGAAATTTTAAAGCTAATCATAAACTTAGTTTGCATTTAGAATTTAAATATGTGATAAATGGAATTGAAGACAAATCTTACAATCAAATTATCACATATTAAATAACTTAAAAACTTTTGATAATTGATAAAATAAAATCATGAGAAATTGTAAGAAGTCTTTAGGTATGCAAATCTAAATCTAATTTCTGTCAATAGATCAAATGATAAGTAATCAAAATATTCCAGAATAAAATTTAAGAGGTTATGATCCTATGGAAAGTAAGCATAACAAAAACTAAGTTTTAACATTCACTTAATTTCATTGAAAAATAATGATAACCAAAATAAACAGTCAATTCCCATTTCCCTATAAAAATAAACTTGTACAAAGATTATAAAACAAATCTGCAAATACATCTAGACCATCATTCCTTCATAAAATAATTGATCTACCAACTACTAACTGGGAGTGCTTCCATGCTAACTTCTTTAAAAGAAATTTTACTAAAAAAAATGCAGAGAAGATAAAATTCATTCTCTGGTTTCTAGAGACTCTCCTCCCCTCTCTTAGACCTTTGAGTTTGAATTTATGGAAGTGAAGAGCAGTGGTAAGGATAGAATCTAACCCCCAAAACTTTGGTTCATTCAACTAGATCCCAAACCGGCTGCAACCAATTTATGGAAAATACATCTTTGTTCGGGCACAAATTCCTCCAAATTTGTTGAGATATTTTCAAAAATGTTTTTTCAAAGAGGTAAAGGATCCCATTTGGGAAGTATGTTTTCAACGGTTTTGTCATATTCTCCTTGGTTTGCCCACAATCCGCCACACAAAATTGTCTCTCTAACTGGTGAGGGCCTGACAATTTCTGGAAAAATATGGTTCAAATAGGACCAAAAATATCCCATATCCTTCACAATTATCTAAAAAGGTTTAATATGAAAGGTAATTAGGCCCATTTTTGAAGTGGTTTTTCAACCATTTGAGCTATTTCTTCACGGTTTTCTCACAATCAACCACACAAAATCATCTCTCCGTACTAGTGCACGATCCGTTTTTCAAATTTTATTCCTTCATGAATAGTTACAGATCCTCTTTAAGGTTTTGTTTGATGAGTTGGTTTTCATTCAATAAATCTTACACACTATTTCAGATGCGCATAAAAGACAAATCAATTAACCATGGGGAATCAAAGACCAGATAAGAAGCAGAAGCCTGGTTGCTGGACATTAAAAATTATTTCCATATTTACAATTGCTCCAATAACATGAAGGCAAGTATGGAAAAATACAACATGAGGGGAAATGCTAGTATTTGGTGGCAGGACCTAAATATTTCCCATGGATTAAAAGAAAATAACCTGGAATGGTCAGAGTTTAAGAAATTATTTAGGAAGCAGTATTTGTCAGAAAGCTATTATGAGAGAAAGACAAGAGAATTGTATGAATTAAAACTCAGCCAAATGACTATGGAAGACCTCATCAATAAATTTTTGGACCTGATATGGTTCTTTCCTTATATTAAGGAAGGAAAGGTGAAGGTTCATTGTTTTTTAAGTTGTCTATCACAATCTTACAAAGACCAGATCAAGTTTGATAACCCAAAGACCTTGGATGAAGCACTAAGGAAGGCTCGATTATGTTTTGAGTAGTATAAGAAAAGGAAAGGCCTCTCAAAATCCTTGAAGGATAGGAAGCAAGAAATTTTCAACTAGCAGAAAAGGGGCTTCTAACCACCACCCTTTAGAAATATGCCAAGGAATCCACTAGGAAATCCCTATAACAGAAATGAGTAGTTTCAACAAAAGGGTAATAAACCTATGAACCTTAGACCAAAAGGGATTATTGGAACCTTGAAAAAGCATCTGAACTGTTGGGAATGTGGAGAGCCCCATTTAAGAAGAAATTTCCAATGCATTAAGGAAACAAATAACAATGTTCAGAACTTTCAAGAAGCTTCCACTATTGAGGAAGTTGGAAAAATCCTCCACCGGATTAATGCATCCCTTGAATATAAACTAGCAGACCATCAATATGCAATTGTGGAGTTTGAAGGTACTATTTCTAACCAAAATCTTCCTATACTAATTGATCCATGGGCTACATTAAGTTACATCACTCCTATAATGATGGAGGACTTCCAACTCACCAAGGTAAGGCATGCAAAACCTTGGTCAGTCCAACTGGCCACTAGAGAAAAAAGGAAGGTAACTGAATTTATTGCTAATTGTGAAGTTAAAATACAAGATCATGTGACTAGGATTAATCTGAATATTTTGCCTCTAGGGTCATATGATGTGATCATTGGCATGGACTGGTTAGAAAATTATAAAGCAGTACTAAATTGTTTTGATAAAACCTTTACGTATGTGGCTGAGGATCAAATTGTTAGAAAGATAAAAGGTATTAGTAAGCCTGTCTCTTTGAGACAAATTTCTGCCATGAAAATAATGAAGTGTTTGAGAAAAGGTTGTAAGCTTTGTGGATGTGTTCTTAGAAGAAATACCAGGGCTACCTACTAAATGAGAAATAGGCTTCTCTATTGAAATTGTACACGGATCTGCACCAGTATCAAAAATACCTTATCAAATGAGAATTCCTGAGTTAACCGAATTGAAAATACAGTTACAAGAACTGCTAGACAAGGGTTACATCAAACCCAGTGTGTTTCCATGGGGAGCACCAATTTTACTTGTTAGGAAGAAGGATGGGACTTTACGACTTTGCATAGACTACAAACAACTAAATAAGGTGACCATTAAGAAAAAGTATCCTATGCCTCATATTAATGATCTGTTCGATCAGGTAGGGGGAGGGGAAATCTTCTCCAAGTTAGATTTGTGGTCTGTCTATCACCAGATTAGGATTAAGTAAGAAGATGTTAATAAATCAACCTTCAGGACCCGATACGGGAACTACAAATTCGTAGTAATTCCCTTCGGCTTAACCAATTCCCTTGCTACTTTCATGTGTCTGATGAATAGTATTTTCAACAAGTATCTAGATCAGTTTGTGCTAATTTTCATTGACGATATCTTGATCTACTCAAGGACGAAAAAATAACACCAATGACACTTGAGAATCGTACTACAGACTTTAAGAGACCACCAGATGTATGCTAAGTTCGAGAAATGTGAATTCTTTAAGAAAAAAATTAAGTACTTAGGACATGTCATCTTAGAAAAAGGGACTGCGGTAGATTTGCAAAAGATAAAGGAAATTTTGGAATGGCTTGTGCCTAAAGATGTCGCTGACATTCGATCATTCATGGGGCTCACCGATTACTACCAGAGGTTCATCCAAGGATTATCAAAGATAGCATATCCCATTACTTCCTTACAAAAGAAAGGAGTAAAATGTGTATGGTCCTCCAAGTGTCAGGAGAGCTTTGAAAATATAAAAATATTATTAACCATGGCTCCAATATTAAAGGTGGATGACCCATATAAAGACTACATAGTCTGTACAGATGCTAGTAAGGAGGGATTGGGGGGAGTATTATCTCAATAAGGGAATGTTGTATGTTACGAATCTCATAAATTGAAAGAACATGAACAAAATTATGTAGTACATGATCTATAATTGGAAGCAGTGGTGCATGTTTTAAAAATGTGGTGTCACTACCCATTAGGGAAGAAGTTCATTTTATTAACAGATAACACTTGCGTAAAGAATCTGTTTACTCAGCTTGGACTTAACGTCGGGAAAGCAAGATGGATGGCCTTCTTAAGTGAATTCGATTTTGAAGTAAAGCATATCAAAGGTAAGGAAAATAGGGTGGTGGATGCACTCAGTCGAAGAACTCACGAAGTGTATGAGATAACTATGAGCCAACTAGAAAGTGATCTGTTGAGTAGAATAAAAAAAACTAGCATACATGATGCTGAGTATGTAAATTTACTGAATAAGCTACAAAAAGACAAGGTAAATTACATGGGACATAATTCAAGGTAGACCAGAAAGGGTTAATTTGGTTTAAGGAGAGAATATACAGGCATGATGTTGCAGATTTAAAGTTGTTTATTCTAAATGAGAGGCACAAACCTCCTTATGTAAGACACCATGGTTACCAAAAGATGATAACAGCCCTCAGGAAAGCAATTCTTTTGGCCCATATTAAAGGCAGATTTAATTGATTATCTATCTAAATGTTTGGAATGTCAATAGGTGAAGGATGAACTTCAACATCCAACAGGTTTGTTACAACCTTTTCCAATTCCTGAATGGAAATGAGAGGTAATATCCTTGGATTTCATCATAGGTTTTCCTTTAACACAAAAGCAACATGATTCAATTATGGTTGTAGTAGATAATTTAAGCAAGTGTGCTCATTTTATTCCTGTGAAGTCAACTTACAAAGCTGTCAATATTGTAGAGATATTCCTAAAGGAAATATTCTGACTTCATGGATTACCGAAGATGGTACTTTCTGTCTGGGATGTTAAGTTTACATCAAAATTTTGGAAGTGATTGTTTGGAGGGTTAGAAACCAAGATAAATTTCAGCACTAGTTATCACCCTGAAATAGATGGACAAACAAAATGAACAAATCAAGTCATCGAAGACATGTTAAAAATGGATGTCATGGAAAAACCCACTAAGTGGGTGGACTATTTACATATAGTATAGTTTGCATACAACAATAGTTATTAGGCCTCGATAAGAATGAGCCCGTTCGAGATCCTGTATGGGTAAAAGTGCACTACCCATGTTAATTGGGATAGCCCCGTGGATTGCCTGATACTAGGACCTGAAATGTTACAAGACATGGAACAAATTGCTTGAGAAGTACAAAAGTACTTGAAAGTGGCATAGGATCTCCAAAAGAGTTACGCTGACTTAAAGAGATAGCACAAAGAGTTTTCTAATGGGGACTACGTTTACCTCTGAGTCAAACCCAAAAATAGCTCCCTTAAATTGGGAAGCTATACCAAATTAGCACCATGGTTTTGTGGACCCTTTCAAGTATTGGAAAGGATTGGACCCGTGGCATAAAAACTTACTCTTCCTACTTACTTGAGAATTCATAATGTTTTTCATATTTTATTACTGAAGAAATATATACATGATTCCACTCATATCATTGACTGGAATGTGGTGCAGGTGGAACTAGAAGGCGAATTTCAAGTGAAACCTTTACACATTCTGGACAAGAAAGAAACAGTACTTCGGAACCGGGTCGTCGCTAGGGTTAAGGTGCAATGGAAGCACTTTAGCCTAGAGGAGGAAACCCAGGAATTAGAGGAAGTTTTGCAAAAGAAGTACCCATGTTTATTTCCAGAAGCTATGGAAGAAGACTAAGAACAACGTGGACAGTGTTGCCATAAGGGGGAGAGGATGTGATATCCCCCAACATATAAATAGTTTTGTAATATTTTGAATTACTGTTTTATTTTTTAATGAGATTGGTTGGTTCTGGAAACTACCAATTGGTCCTTGGAGGACAGATGTAAATGAAACATTATGCTTTTAATAAAAATGTGAATGATGGGGACATCCATATTGAAGAGGAAACTATGCATGCGAGAGTGGGGAACGTGAAGAGTCAATTTCAAGGACGTTACACCAGGCGTGATAATGCAAGTATGGTATTGGACATGCCCTGAGGAATCAGCAGTGTAGTGGGTGACATAAATTCCATGAGGAATTGGCCATTAGCTGCAAAAAGACCTAGGTAAAAACCAACACTATAAAAATGAAACATATGGGAGGAGGAAAAACGTTGCTTAGTATGTTGAGGAAAGGATTGAACTCTTGTTGTGTGAGCAATCTTTGTTAGGCAAGATTGGAAGAAATACTTGCTGCGTGAGCACCCTTTGTTAGGAAAGTGATTTATCACTGGAGAATTGTACCTGATATAGGTTGTCACCACTCTTGGCATGCCTAGTTTATATCGAGGGTGATTGAGGGCAGAGGACATCTGTGCCCAATCTACGGTTGGGTGGAATGTGGTTGTTCCTTCTTTAATGTTTAATTTTTGCAGACTGTTGGTATCAGAGTATACCTGTATTTGTGTAAATGTTTGTTTTCAATGCTAATGAAATGATCGGCACAACAATTAGGTTTCTAGATGAAAATTATTGCTTATGAGATAGTAACTCATGCTCTGTTTTTTGAATGAGTGTGATCTGCATCTAGTTTTATGGTTTTTATTTGTGTAATATGGTTTTCCAAAAATAATTTACTTGGATTTTTTATGACTTCATTGTTAGTGCTCATATGTATGGGATCCCCTATAGGGAATATATTAAATTCCTCATTCTGGATTTAAAACCCCTTCCAATCCTAGGGAAGTCCCTATTTAGTACTTTTAATCCTTAAATGATTGTGAAGATGTGAAAGAAAAGTGTTGTTGCTGAAGTATTCTTGGGAAACCAGCTATTGAAAACACTATAGAATCCCCAAGCCTAGACTTGTTTTAGGAAACGAACTCTTGCTAAGGCAACAGGTTCATTGAAGGTTGTTAATCCCTTGGTTTTACCCAAGAAAACTCAGGAAAACTAAGTAATAGTCTAGGGCCAAAAGTCCTGCAGAAGCCTAAATATCTTAATAAGAAACCAAGTACTTCCGTAACCTGCAATCTGCATTGCGGAAGCGGAAAGCGGAAGTTAAAACATAAAAAACTGAAGGGTTTCAACAACTCGTTATCCACATTGTGGAAGCAGAAAGCGAAAGGTAAATTATAAATAACCTAAGGGTTTCTGCAACCCGCAATACACATTGTAGAAGCGGAAAGTGGAAGGAAAAATTATAAATAATTTAAGGGTTTCCGCAATCTCTAATCTGCATTGCGGAAGAAGAAAAGCGGAAGGTAATTAGTAAAGAATTGGCGTGTTTCCACAATCCGCATTGTGGAAGCGGAAAGTGGAAGGTAATGTGCAAAGAAATGGTGGGTTTCCGCAATCCTCAATCCACATTGCGGAATTAGAAAGCAGAAGGTAAAAATATGAGAACTTAAGTACTTTCTGCAATCCGTAATACGCATTGCAGAAGCGAAATTACGGAAGGGAAATTTATATAGGATTTAAGCACATTCTGCAATCCTCAATTTGCATTGCGGAAGTAGTATTTCAGAAGGGAGAGTTGTAAAGGAACTTGAGTGCTTCCAACAACCCATAATCTGCATTACAGAAGTGGAGTTGTAGAAGGAACAACCCATTGTGAAAGGGCTGTTGTAGAAACCTTTAAGCTAAGGTTTTTGGATTTTAGATTTCATAGAGGTTTATGATAAATATTTAAGGTTATTTTCAAAGTATTCCTTTGTACTTTTTTGGGGTTTAAGGTATCATATTTAAGTCGAAGAACCATAAAACAAGTTGGGTGAGATGCATGAAGTCCTTGGTTAACATATGATAGAGAATGGTTTATGACTTATGATGTTAAAAAAAAATTATGCATATTTTTCGGATGGTTGTATGGGAACGTTACACAAATTTTGAGAGATAATCAATAGTCATGTTCCTCTCTTGAAAAGCATGATAGAAAGATAGATAAAAAAAGTTCCATATATCTCAAAATGTCTTCATAAATCGGTCCAAGAGTGAGATTTTTAGGTGGCCTTCTATGCTTAAAGCAATTGGTCACAAGTGGTCAATCCCCATAAATATGCACTCATTGAATACCATGGGAGTGATCTAAGTGAAGGATAAGATGAAGAGCTTTCGATTTTTCCTTATTGTTAGTTGCTCTTCCAATACCCATCACAAATTTTGTCCATCGGTCCTCAGAAAAGTGTAGAATACCCCCAACACCTCCCATCATAGGTCTACCCTGAGATGCCTCACCAAAGAAGCACCAACAAATATCTTTATCAATAATAAGCTCCTTGATGACCTTGGGAGCAGTTGGGACCTTAATATATGGGGAGGAGCAGAGAATAGCCACCGAATGAGAGGCTTAAACAAAAGTCGACACTTGTATATCCTAGAAGATGGATTTTTTGTGAACTATCCATATGCCCCAAATCAACAGTATTGACAAATATTTGTAGGGTATAATTGTTTTATCATGATACCAATACCTCCACGCATTAATAAG
Source organism: Pseudotsuga menziesii (assembly GCA_001517045.1). Classification (NCBI taxonomy): domain Eukaryota; kingdom Viridiplantae; phylum Streptophyta; class Pinopsida; order Pinales; family Pinaceae; genus Pseudotsuga; species Pseudotsuga menziesii. The sequence goes on along the minus strand of LPNX011141313.1, from coordinate 223,646 downwards.
GTCATTACCATACCAATGAAAAGGTTGAGCCAGGATGTTTGAAGCATGTTGCTTATACATAAAAACCATGTATGGGCATGCGATAAAAATATGTGCAATAAACTCCAACTTTCAGTAACAAAGATGACACCTTATAGGACCCATTCCAAGGAAAGAAATGAGGCAATCCCATACATGGTTTCCCATTTAATGCAAGCCATAAAAAGTAACTTCATTTTAAGAGGACAATTAAGTTTCCACACAAAAAATACCACCAAGCAGGCTCCAGTAGGTCTTCATCCATTCTTAGAGTTAGATATCCCAAGTAAGGAAAATAAGTCCCACCCGTGGGGTTCTTGGACCAAATCATGACATCCTCACGTTCAAACAAACATACATGTGCTCTGTGAAGATCATTAATATATTATTCCCTAATATGATGTTGTTCACCAATAAAACCCAATTCTTCAGCCATTCTTTAACTCTTACTAAAGGACATAGTATTTGCATAGTCTTGTATCTGATAAATAAATATGATTCCCTAAGAGTGCAAGTGATCAATCATCTCCTCCGGTAGACGAAAAGAAGTCGTGCACCCATGCCAAGGATATTGACCAATCTGAAGTTTTCTACCATTTACGATCTCCCAAACCAACTAGTCGCCAAGAAGTTCATGAGATTTGAGCATGGCTTTCCAAATAATTGATACATTCTTGGTTGACTTATCACAAGCTTTGATCCATTGCTCCAGAGAAAGAGGGTGGATATATTTTTCTTTAATGATATTAACTGTTAATCCCTAAATGTTGGGCACATTTCCCCCTATATTGTGGCACTTTACCTCCTATATGGTGGTGTATTACAGATTATTGATGTAGGCTTGGGTCTATTAGTGGTTCTATTAGTTGTTATTGTACACCTATGTCTCCTATATATAGGAAGGACATATTCTCATGTTAGTAATCAGTGTATCTTATCTTATCTTGTGCAATCAGTACATTGTGTAAGGAGGTTCCTCCCTTGAAGATGATTGATATTTATCTTTGTTCTTTATTATTAAGGCATTGATTACTCTCTTATTTTTCTATTTTAGCTCTTTTTATGATATTTCTGGGACCTTGTTGCATAACATTCGGTATCATATTTCTTTCCTCGGAACTTGCTTCTAGAAAATGAGTCATCTTGGAATATTAGATACAAATTTTTTTCTAAAAGGATTTAGAGATATAGGTTAAAAAACCACTTCCAAAATAGTCTGAAATATCTCCAGTTTGACATTTAGATCTTGATCCATTACAGTTTAAGATATAATTGCAGAGGAATCTAGGGTTTTTGACTAGTCCAAAACCTAGTCTAAAACAAGTGTTCTAGAGAGAAAGGTCATATCTGAGGCATCCAAGATCCAAATTGAGTGAGACTAGATGCATAAAAAACATGGGGACTTCACTTTGTGAACCTCTCACATAGCACGTGCGATCGTGGGATATTAAAGAATACCCTTAATTTCCAAAGATATTGACCCAAAATCCTTTTATCGAAACCCCCTCCCATTACTTAAAACCTCCTCCCCACCCCTTTTTATACCTCAATCCTTATAAACCACCCTACCCATCCCCACCTTAAACCCCTCATCCCCCCAATACTTGAAATATATTGGTTCAATTTTTTATAATTTTAAAACCCACAATATGAACTAACGTAATAGGATATGGTCAACAACTGAAGCCCCCATGATAAAAAATAAAATGGACTAGGGTATCTTTTGTAGGAGTCTCAGCCGTAGAAACAAAATATTGAACATGTGGCATACTGTATAAGATTTCTCTTCTAGATAAGACAAAAATAAGAAGCTTTCGGATATTTGGAATAAGATTTTGTTGGCACATTCAAAATAGGTTAGAACTGCAGAATTGGAAAGAGGACACATCATGGTACCACATGGAAAATTTTTAGACCTAGAGGAGTCGAATTTCAAATTATAACTTGCTTACAAGTCGACCCTAAAATAGTATTCCAGTTAGGGTTTGAAACAAGTGTTATGGGGAAAAATGCCATATCTTTGGAATCCGGCATCCAAATTTAGTGAGACCAGTTGCAGCTGAAAGAATAAGTACCAGGGTATATTTGGTAGGAGTTTTAGCTATAGAAATGAAATATTGGACAGATGGCATACCATACAAATTCGCTCTTTTGGATAGGCCAAAAATAAGAGTTTTTGGGAGATTTACAATAAATTTTTATTGGCACATCCAAATTAGGTCAGACCTACAGAGTTGGAAAGTGGACACATCAGGATACAACAAGTCTTTTCAGACCTTTAGGAGTCTGAATTTGATTTTTTCTCAGATTCAAGTCGACCCTAAAACAATCCTCCAATCAAGGTTTGAAAAAAGGTGTTGTAGGGGAAATTGTTATATCTGGAGCCTCCAATATTGAAATTGAGTGAGATTGTGGTAGATTTTTCAGAATCATATTTGAAATATTGGACACTTGGCATACCATATAATTTTTCTCTTCTAGATAGGACAAAAATAAAAAGTGTTGGGAGAATTGCAATATAGTTTTATTGGAGCATTCAAATTAGGTTAGACCTGTTGCATCAGAAAGAGGACACGTCACGACACCACAAGCTGAAGTTGTAGAAATAAAAGTTGAAATTTTAAATTTATCTCAATCCAAGTAGGCCATAAGAAAATATTCCAAATAGGGTTTGAAGAGGGAAAATCTATAGTTCAAGCAGTGGAAGGTCACATAGAGCACCAGTAAGCAGTCTCCAAATACTAAAGATGTCCAAAATAGGATGAGACAACAGGTATATCAACATCGCATTCAAGGGAGTCTTGAAGAAGGAAAAATCATATGGGCACTAGAACAAATCATTGAAACAAGGACCAAACAACTACGAAATTAAGGTATTATTGAGTACCTCATCAAGTGGAAGAACTTACCAGTTGTAGATTCGACATGAGAAGATAATGCCTTCATACATATGCATCCACAAATACCCAAGCATTGATGACACCACTTGTATGAAGGGGAGGGGCATCTTAACGCCTAAATGTTGGGCACATTCCCCCCTGTAGTGTGGAACTTTACCCCCTAAATGGTGGCATATTACAAATTATTGATGTAGGCTTGGGTCTATTAGTGGGTCTATTATTTTTATTGTACACCTATGTCTCCTATATATAGGAAGGAGATATTCTCAGGTTAGTAATCATTGTATCTTATCTTGTCTTGTGTACTCAGTACATTGTGTAAGGAGGTTCCTCCCTTGAAGAGTGGATTGATAGTTATCTCCGTTCTTCATTTTTAAGGAATGGATTTCCCTCTTATTGTCTGTGACTGCTCTTTTTATGCTATTTCTGGGACTTTGTTGTATAACATTAACCCAGAGTCCATCACCATAAATCAAGCACCAAATACCCTTAGCTTCCAGAGCCCTAGCAAAACTGGGATATAATTTTAAACCCCAACCACCCAACTCGTTAAGGATGGTCAATATCTTCAATGCAATCAAGGGGAAGGATTGATGATAGTTTGAACCCCTCCTCAAGAAACTAAAACATATTATTCTAATTCAATACATAGTACGAAGAGGGATATAGGCAACAAATTCCTAGTACACATGAATAACCTCCAACACTAATTTCATCGTAACAAGTCTTCCACCACAGGAGAGCCATTAGTTGCACCATATATTTAATTTACCTTCAACCTTAATGATGATCCATGACCAATATTTCTTGTTGTAGCATTAGGATTGATAATGAAGCCCTGATATTTAATACCATGATTGATTTCCATAAGAATCAAATTGAATTGGGAGAAAATTTAGTCCATAGATCCCTACTCCATATTCATAAAAGAGATGGACGATTTTGCAACATTACAAATCATACATGTGGCTTCTAAGAATAATGATAGAATAGCTTTGGTAGTGGTGATATCCCTTTGTGAGCCATCCGAAAAAAAAAAATCAACAACAGAAGAAGATGAGTAATGGCTAAATGACTAGCTACAAAAATACCTTTAATTATTCCATGAGATTTTGCTTGGAGAATCGCCCTACTAAGAAATTCCACCACCGCAATGAATAATAAAGGCACCAGGGGAAATCCCTGACATAAGCCCCTCTTGGGTATGAAAAACGGAGATGCAGATCAATAGATAAGGATTTCATGACAAGATATAATCCAATTTATCACAGGAAAGTCAAAACTAATATGGGTCAGCATCAATCGGAGGTACATCCAGTCCACACGATCATAGGATTTTGATAAATCGACTTTAATAAGAGAAACCTGAATCTTTTTTATTGTGGTCGAATGAATTACTTCCAGTGTCGTCCCAATAGCAACATGTATTTGTTTTTTCCCATATAGGCAAATTTCTTGGAAGAAACAACCTTAGATATAATTCCTCTAATTCTATTTGCAATGATCTATTCTAAAATTTTATCTATGCAATATTAGAGCAAGATAGGACAATATTGCTCAAATATAGAAGGATTGTCTATCTTAGGGATAAGATCAATAAAAGTGGCATTGAAAGCTTCCAGAATATGCCCTTTGAATATGGATTCCATAACCACCTCAAGCAAATCAACTTTGAAAATATCAGTAAAACTAGAGAATAACTCAACATGAAAGTCATCCAATCTAGGACTCTTATCATGTTGCATAGAATTCAACGCAACCATCAGTTCTTCAGAAGAAAATGGTTCATTGAGAGAGAAATTTTGTTCATCATTAACAAAAGATGGATAATGTATGAGATTATTTATCATGTATAAATTTTTAAAATGTTGAACCCCTCTCTTTTCTAAGTCTTCAAAACAAAAAACTAAAATACCATGATCATCTTCAAGGTGCCAAAAATCATTAGTATTGATGTGATTCCTATAAAATTGGTGAAAATACTTGGTATTATCATCACCCTGTTCAAGCCAAATAACCCTTCTTCTTAGGCAAATCATCGCTTCCTGCTCAAATAGGATTTTTATCCTTTTTGATTCAAGATATTTGATATCAATATTCTATTCAATATTGACATATCAATCAAGAGGCTCATGAAAAAGGAAAATAATTTCTTCAACCCGTCTGAGCTCATCGTCCTTAAGTTTCTTGTGGTCACCATGCCATCAAGCAAATATGGATTTGATCATTTTTAAATTATTGAGAAATTGGATAGCAGTAAAAGATAATCTCCTGGGGTCATAAGTACTCCAAGCTCTTTTGACCATCATCATGTAATCCTCATTATCAATATAGTGAGCATTAAATTAAAAGGGGTTGGTTGGCTTTAAATTATCACCTTGTAATTCAATAAAAATAGGAAACTGATAAGAACATCCACCTTCCCCAACCCACTATTTGATATGTGGTACACCATGTAGAATGCATTCATTGATTTAGAAACAATCAATCCTTTTCACAATGTGATTATCCCTAGTATGCATATTTCTCTAGGTAGGCATAGCATAGCTAGGGGAAGATCAAATGAATTTGTTTCATCAATAGTCCTGATGAAAAAATCATCCAATGGGTCAGGTTGGTTATGTATTCCCCAGGTCTCCTAGTCACCCAAAGAGAAATTTAAGTCACCCCCAATTATAACTCTATCACCTCTGTGATATCCCATTATGAAAAAATGGTCCCAAAATTCTTGATGATGCTGGTTATTCTGATAAACATTAATCATATATAGGGCCCAACCAAAGTCTCTAGAGAAAATAATATTGCTGAGGACCGATTGTATGGCACAACTATTAAGGAAACAAAAGTGAGATTTCTTCCATCCAGAAATAAATACGCTAGAACGCCCAACAACTTCAATGAATGAGAAATCCCAACCTTGAAAAATACCCTGCATATCATGAGAAATGGTAGCTCCACACAATATTGATATATGAATCATCATAAATTGTGGTTGATATTTGTTCACCAGCCTCTTTAGGGCCTGTTTTTTGAGGGGTTGGACTAACCACATAACATTCATGGATAAAATAGGCATTAAGTAACCACTGACATGGGAAATTTCACTAAGATTCCCAACAATAGTGCTTTGGGTGCCATATATGACATCTCTTTCCATAAATTCCCTAGTGGATTCCATAATTGATCTTCTAGCTTTGAGTCTAGACGGGCCCACAAAAGAATCAAAGAGAATGCCCCTTTTGGAATTGGGCCTGATATTTGCATTATAACTTCTAAGAAAATATCGGCTCTTTGAGGGGCTAGGAGATAGGGCCAAGGTATTACAAAAAAATATCAATTGGAGTCCTATGAGAGAGAGGGATCATAATCAGATCATAGGGGGGAGTCCCAAACCTATGAGGATGGGTTTATTTGTCAGTAGGATCAAAGAGGGATAAGTCCATGAGGTATGAAGAAACTGGGTATTCACATAATGGGGGTGAAGAGTTCAGTGATGTGGGCTCTCTCAAGACGATCTCCCGAAGGGAGGTCACTACAAAGTGAAGGGTTGGTATTTGGGCATATAAGCAAAGAGGGAGTGATATTTCCTTGAAAGATGGAGTGGACGACAGAAGGAGGGGATTATGAAGCTCAAGGAGAGTTTGGACCAAACAACGGGTCTCTAGAGCAACATCCTGAGGAGAAGGGATAAAAGGATGGGTAAGGGATTAAAGTTCACCATCATCAAGAGAATCAAAAAGTGAATTCACTTCCATAAAAGGTCCTTTGAATACAGAGAATGAAAAGAATCATAGTTGTTCATACCTATGTGTTGCAACCCATAATGATCAATCTTCGCTTAATGAGCGAAATGGTAAATATGAGACACCTTGTTGTCCTTTCCTGAAGTAGATACAAATTTATCCAAGCAATATTTTTGATAAGTTATATGGTCATTCCTCCTGATCCTCTCGGGGCTCATGAGAGGAGTCACTAGAAAACATCTAACCTTGGACAAATTTTCAATAAGAGGAAATTTTGTAAGTGAAGATTCATACATACTAAAATGCTCCATGAGAGACGAATGAATGTCCCTCCCATTCCTATCAACACCCATAAGTGAGAGCTCAGGAGGTATGAAGGTATTTTCCAGATAACCCGTGGAAGAAGGGGTAAAGAATTCATCGCCACATTTCTGTATAGAAAAAGGCAAGGGACAATCCTTGAAAATGTGTCCATATTTGTGGCATCGATCACATCTAAATGGTACCCCAATATAATCTAAAGTCTGTGCATGAGAATAACCTCCTTTAGAGATCACCATGGAATCCATGAGTCTGTTTTGTAAGTCAATATCAACCAAAACTTTTGCAAGAGACATCACCCTATTTTGATAGAAAGACATATCCACCGCTAGGAATACCCCAATGGAATTTCAAATAGCTTTGAATATTTCCTTGGTCCATAGCTCAGGATGAAGGGCAAGTAGTTTAACCTAGATAGGGTGAATATATTGTTTCTATCTCCATGCGTCAAAGGATGGGCACCATCTCCGTAAACTGGGGGGGGGCTTTCCACCAGACACCATTAATAAGTTTAATGGCATCTTGTGGAGAATTTAGAAAAATTCCCCACCAACCTTTGGCAATGGAAATGCTACGCGACTCGTAGCCTAAAAGATCAAACCAAACCTCTCTAACCCGACAACAGAAGGATGAAAGAGATAGGTTACAACCATTAAAATGACCCACCAAAGCATATATTCAGACATAGAACAGACCCGATACATCTCAATATCATTTCCTAAGGAAAAGTTAAGAGCACCAACTTTCTGTTTGATACATTTGGATTGCAAAGAATCTGCTATTTCAACAGCATATTCTTTTAATAACTCACCCTTAAGGGGAATTGAACCTGGGTTGCCCTACTAATGAGACCCACACCTTAACTGAATGAGCTAGCGAAAATTGACAATAATATATATAATATAGTTGATTCTTGAGTTAATAATATTTAATTTCAATGCAATTTGACTTAATTTTTTAATTTTCTTTTTAATAATTAGTTTTTTTAATACAATTTCATTTTTAATGCCATTGACTTTATTTTCTTATTTTCATTTTAGTATAATTTTAATATAATTAGTTTTTTTAATATAATTTTATTTTTAATGCCATTGACTTCATTGACTTTATTTTCTTATTTTCATTTTAGTACAATTTTATTTTTAAAGGGATTGGAGTTATTCTTTTAATTTTTATTTCAATTTTATTTTTAATGTGATTAGCACTATTCTTTTATTTTTTCTAATCATACTTTTGTTTGTGATATGATTGGATTTGACTCATTTAGGATATTTTAGTTTCATAATAATTCTAATCATACTTTTGTTTGTGATATGATTGGATTTGACTCATTTAGGATATTTTAGTTTCATAATAATTATGTTAAGATGTGTAATTTTTTTAATTTAGTTTTTAAAATATTTATTTTTAGATTTATTATTTAAAAATTTGTATGATGATGATGATGATTAACGTTCACTGAGACTAACTTTGGTTTATCAGACTTTAAGAAGAAGAATAGTTCATTTACTTTAAAATCTTGTTCTTGTGATCAAAACGCTTACTAAGAAGCTTTCCAAACTCACTATAGTTTTGGCAAGTTAGGAGGTTAGAAAGGTTTGTATTGTAACAAATACTATGAAATTGAGATCTAATTTGGGTGTAAGTAAGGCACTCTAAGAAAAAATGATTTTCATCCTCAATGCTCATAGACTCACATAGATGGAAAACCCTTTCCACCCGTGGCGTTTTAGGAATAAACCAACGCCTTGTTTTGCTATGGAGTTCATGAGAGTTTGTTCTAATCTTGGCTATATTAATTTTCTTCCGTGAGCTAGTTGCTATTGAGATATGCTTCTGATCTTACAAGTTAGGATTAATGACCTCCTTATTATATCTTAATTTTCTCTTGACCGCTAAATATTCCTCACACAAGAACTTCTCTTTAAACTTAGAAGTAATAATATTTTTGACATTATCAATGTTCTGCAAAATGTTGTTTTCATCAATGCCCCAATGGTTTAACCAAGCCATGGTATATTTATAGCAACACCGCTTGAGGCATAGTTCGTTTTGAATTGAGTTTAAATCAATTTTAGGATGTCTCTTGTTTCCCATGTTATTTATCTTATGCTTGTACATCAGGTACCTAGTCATAGCCATGTTATCGATGGGGGAAAGACCTAATTATATGAGGAGAATAGGATAAGGCGTATTGATTTTAATTTTGAGGTTATAAGTTATAAACTGCTTATAGATTTGCTCAATCTTCCTCCAAGATTCTCTAGAAATGTTGCACCCCCATACTTCACAACCATACAAGATAACATGGATGACAAGAGTTTCAAAGAGGAACTTATTTTTATCCCACATGACCAGATTGGTTGATTTACTGTTATTTTCAAGACCAAAATAAGATTTCCACCCTCCATTAATCCTTTTCTCAATGCCATAGTTCCAATTGAGCTTGTGATGAATATCAATTCTGAGGTACCTGTAAGAAGTCACTTCCTCTAGATTTCTATTATCATAAAAAAAAAAATTCTTTCTTAGATTTTATAATCATGATTTTTTCCTTGTCGGTGTTAACAATCATACCCATGTTAGAGAAAAAATAGCTAATAATTCTTAATTGCTTATCGAGATCCGAAGGACACCTTTCCATAAGAACAATATCATCAACATAAAGTAGGAGGATGATAGCTATCCCTACTAATATTGTATCGGCATAACCTGCTTCTTCTAAACACTTTTCTAGCTTATCAATGTAAATGCAAAAAAAGGTAGCAGAGAGGGGGCAACCTTGTTTAAATTCAATATTACAATTTATATTTGTTGTCCACCCCTCATTATTCTTAAACTTGGAAATGACCTTTTCGTATAACCTTATCGCGACAACTCTCAACTCAAAAGGAATCTTAAGCTCCTCTAGCCTATTCCACAGGTTATTTCTAGGCACTGTATCAAAGATTTTCTAAAATCCACAAAGAAACAAAATAGGTTAGACTTATTATTACGTAATTCCTCTTTAATGATCCTAAGTGTAACGACATGGTCCGTGGTTGAATGATTCCTTCTAAAACATGCTTGGCCTTTAGCCCGCTTACCTTCCATTTCTAGCCATTCATTGATCTTCTTTTCTAAGATAATACCATATAACTTATCTAGGAGAGGGCTAATCATAATAGTCTGATAATTAGAGGGATCATTTTTATCACCACTTTTGAAAATAAGAATAATGAGGCTTTGAGTTCAAGGTCTAGGAAACCCTTGCTTTACCGTTAGATTAAAGAGTTTGTGGATGTACGGGATGAGGACAAACCCTCCAAAATTTTAAGATTTCTACTTGGTAGCCTTCAATGTCTTTGGCTTTTCTATTTGCTAAGCACTTAACCCTGAAATCTATGTATTCTAACGAGAAAAATTCATTCGTTGTAAGAATGGTTTGAATGTTATCTCTGATATCTGAGGATTCATAAATCTTTTTAGGATAGGAATTCCAATCTTTTAAAGCAATTTTATTGTCTTCTTTTGTTTTGCGAGTTAGAAATTGTCTCCCGAATTTCTGAGGAGCCACCTTGGAGAGGTGTAGGAGATTTTCTTGGGCTTTACTTAGATAATGCCTTTTTTTTCTTTTAATTAAGGTTTCGTAGTGATTTATCTTTCCCATTTTTATCGAATCTATAGTAGCTTGCTTAATTTCTTTTCTTGCATCTTTACACTCTTGATCATACTAAGGCTTGGTTCTACTATTGCTTGTTTTAGTCAAGACTTCAATGAAGAACTTGTTAATAGGTGACGAGAGGGTTGTAGAAAAATAATGGTGGAGATTTTATATATTCTCCATACTAGATAAAGGAACCAGTTCATTTTTAGATCATGGAGAAAAACATCAGCTTTATTTTTATCGAAGATCAGGTGCTTTTGGCAATGATAGTTTTCCTCCTTGAGATCGCTATGCATGACAATATTGAGAGTTCTAATTAAAGGTTTATGATAAGAATCGGACTCATGGTGGTTGAAGATGTTGAAATCTATTAATTTGTTGCATATAGAGATAAAAATAGAATAATATTAAAAAAGAAATAAAATTGAAGGAAAAAACATTCAATATGATTAAAGAAAACAAAAAACAATTCAATACATTTTGAAGAAAAACAATTAGATATTTGTTTTGTTATATTTGTGGCTAAGTTGATAATATAGTTGGGATACCAAATTATTAGTGGTATTTTAGTTGGGATACCATCAAATTGTTAATAGCATTTTTTGCATGGATTTGAACTTTTCCTATTATGTTTAAGTGGGTTGATTTTATTTTTGTATTAAAAAATGCAATTGAAGAAATGCAAAATTACAATTTATTATATAGTCAAATTCTCATAATAATAGTAAATAAAAAGTCCAAATCATATAACTTTTAAACTATCATTCAAAATATATGAAGAAGAATGATAGTCAATATCTTAGAAATAAGTATCATGGTCTATTTTAATAGTTGAAAATGATTAACATAATTCCATATAGTAATACAAATATAATTTGATGTGGAAGAAAACTTCTACTATGACTAAATTATAGAAATATGCATCTTATAAATACAAAACATGTAGTAAACATGTGCATGTCTATTCACAATTTTAAAATCACAACCATTTTTCATTACAAGTAACTTAAAATATATTTAAATTTAAAATATAATATATGAAATAACAGCATGAAAATAGAATTTAATAGATAGGTAATTTGTGTGACTTCAATTTCCACTTAAAAGATTATGTGAAAAAAATGGTCACA
>LPNX011141313.1:189306-210327 GCA_001517045.1 Pseudotsuga menziesii | reverse complement strand
GTCTGACTGTGATACACCTATGATATGACATTGGATGGCCATGTTGAGTGAGAACCACATGACGACATAGTCCAAAGCATCTGTCTCGATCTCAAAGGGTTGTTGTAGATCTGGTAAGGTAAGGACGAATGTCGAACATAAGCGTTGCTTCAGATCCTCAAATGCATGTTGTTATGGCTTGGACCATATGAACTCGGCTTTAGATCCACCTTTGATCACCTAGATAATGGGCCAAGCAATATTAGAAAATCCCAACACAAATCTGAGATAGAAGTTTGTAAGGCCTAGGAAGCTACGAAGCTTTGTGAGAATTGTCGGGGTCGGCTAATCACGAATGGCTTGGATCTTGGTCGGATCTACATGAACACCATGTTAATCCACAATGTATCCTAGATATTGAACCCTTTCCATGCCAAATGATCACTTCTCTAGATTGGCATATAACTTGTGATGTCACAGGGTATCTAGGACCTAGTGGATATGCTGCAAATATTCTACCCATGTTCTACTGTAGATGAGGATATCATATAGATATACGGGCACAAAGGAATTGTTGAATGGCCGTAGAATGTCATCCATCATCCTCATGAAAGTTGTTGGGGCATTAGTCAAACCTAAAGGCATGACCAACCACTCAAAAAGTCCTTCCTGAGATTTGAAGGTAGTCTTCCAAACATTGGTCTGCTCAATTGGCACTTGATGATAACCGGAATTCAAGTCAATCTTGTTGAAATGCTTGGCCCCCTTGATTTGGTCGAGGAGGTCGTCAATTTGGGGAATGGGATACTGATTCCAGACTGTGATCTTGTTTAGATCTCGGTAGTCAGTACAGAGTCGCCATGTCCCATATTTCTTATGTACCAACACAATTGGGCTCCCAGAAGGTAAGGAGATGGGTCCCCTTTTGGATTAACTCTTGAATCTGGTGGTTGATTTCTTCATTTTTTGAGAGGGAACGCCTATATATTGGGACATTAGGTAAAGGAACACCATGGATCAAATCAATGGAATGCTTGACCTAACAATGTACTGGAACCTCAAAAAGTGTGACGAATATGTCTTTGTATGCTTACACGATCTTGTCCACATGTTTCTACTATGTAGAGGGGTTTTGTGTGGAGGCGGTGGATGTTTCTATGATCTTTCGTTCACCCTCAGAACGAACCATGAAGAGTACACATTTCCCTGTATGGGAGATTACCTTCCTACACTGCTTTGTTATGATGAGAGACACTGCAACAACATAAAGTGTTTCTGGTATTTTGTAGATTTTCTTTCCCAAAGTAATAATGACACTATGAGGTCTAGACTCATACACAACATGGTGTTTCCACATATATGGTTGTCCTAAAATAAAATCACAAACTTCAAGTGAGGAAACATCACACATTATCTCATCTTTGAAGGGCTTAATGCCATAGGATAGGCGACACTATTGACTGATGCAGATGTCTCGTCCATGGCTCATCCATCCAATGTTGTAGGGTTTGGGATGTGGAACCATTGAAAGCTTAAATATTTTGATGACCTCGACCAATATGAGGTTATTTTGACTGCCATTTTCAACAATGAAATGTAGGGGAGTCCCCTACACCCATAGTTGCAAATGGAAGAGGTGCTTCCCTTCCTCTAGCTCCTCTAACTCTTCTGGTTGGATCTTTGCGGTTGCGATGGTGACACTAGGTTCTACATCAATGATATACTTAACCCTTTATTTCTCTACATCAGTGCCTAAGTTAGAGTCTAGATCCAAGTATTTTGTCGCACCTAACAATGATTGTTTTGAGTGGAATTCATTAGTGAACTGTGCTAGGGAATTTGTGGAACTCACACAACTTGTCGGTGTCCTTCTTTGATTTCTCATTACCGTTATTTGCCTCCGGTTTGGACTAGTTTTCGGGACTTTGTCTATCCTTTCCCTGTTCTTTGGCTTGTGAATTAGGGCCACTTTTTCCTGGCTTCTACTGCTGATTTGCAGACCAAAAATACTGGTTATTATTTTGCTTAAACGTTTTTTCTTTCTTGACGACATATCAATAACCTTTTGCTAGTGAGGATATGTCTACGAAGTTCATCTTTGACTGAATGTACCTGTGCATTCTACTGTGGTAATTTAGAACCAAGATTCATTTAAAGCTCAAATACCCAGCTTTTAGCATAGGGTATGGAATATATTTATATACTTCAACATCGTTTTGTCTCTTTCCTGGCATAATGTCGTCCACTGGGTGTATTGCTCATCATAGTTTCCAACAAGGTAGAATTCCTCTTTGATGGCATCAAAAAAATATTCCCAAGTTGGTTACGTATTGAATATCTTAGATCCATCCCTCACATACCTCTCATAGTACCCATCCCACTAGTATTTGACATGGGGGAGCCTGAGAGGGACTTAAGGAGCGTGAAGGTGATCTTTTCATTGTTGGAAAAATTTTGAACAAAGAAGTAACCCTCTAACATACTCAACCATTTTTCCGAAGCATCTGCATCTATATGTCCTTCAAATAAGGGGATTCCAAAGTTAACTTGTACCTTGAAGTTAGTATCACCCCTGAAATGGATACTCGTTGAAGGTGCATCCGCCATCGTTGACATTCTTCAAAGGATCTGGGCGAAGTTATCCATCATCTCGTTCATTTGTAAGTGTGAGGGATTCCTTGAACAATAGTTTAATAGGATCTCATGCTCCTTCATCTCTCTTTTCTTCTCCCTCCTTGTGAGGTTTCTTGGGATGATGAGAGGTATTTTCCCCAAGCTCAACTAGTTCAAGACCCAACTCTTGATATTCATATCTCATCGATGGAATGCACTGAGAAACCACAAGAGCATAAATCTATAATACCACTAATCCAAATTTATGTGAGAATGAGATAAAAGAGCATATGTATATTCACATACATAGATATATGGCAATAAACACAGTGATACAGTAAATTCATATTCTATTGAATGAATGAAATAGAACAAGCTATAAAACAAAAGAAGCTAGAATGGTGGTAGTTGTATCTCTGAGAAGAGATGTAGCAACTATGCTCACTCATGACAAGATGAATACAAAAGGAGGCCAAAGGGCCTTTCATCATAAATCCTTGGAGAGGAACTGTTATGATGCACTTGTACCCAGCACACCTTCAGGTGTACCCTAGGGAGACAGGACCAATGTTTCAACCAAGATGGGTTTTATTGAGCGATAGAGGTCATGGTTGGACTCTTTTGTCTTCCTTTAAGGGTACTATGGTTTAATAACACTGTCGAATGCCGTCTAAAGAGGTTTTTAACCTCATGGTTGGTGTTCAAGGCCCTTAAGAGTTTACCACTGGGTATCATGGCTCCATATCTTGCTTGCATGCTCTAGTGTCCTCAGTTTCATCTTCGTGACACCCGTCTTTAGTCGCGGCCATTTTGTACGCCATCCAAGCCCTTCATTCAGTGGGTCCTTTCTCTCCCTGCCCTTCTTACCTCAGAGGAACACATCCTCCATGCCAGGCCATTTCCGTGCTTTGAGGAGGGCATTGAGGGATTTTACAACATTCTAGGGGTTAGATGGGGCATAACTCCCTCCCTCTATCTCACTTCGACTTTTGTTTGGAGTGATTCTCTTATTTGAGAGTGTTTTGGCACCTGGGGATGCAAATACCCCAGGTAGCCTACCTTAAGCCTTCCTTAGGCTATATTTTATTATTATTTTCTTTTAATTTCAAGTTGACATTTAATTTACTTATTTTAAGGCATGTCGGCCTAGATTTTATCTGTAAAAGTGAGTGTTAGATTATATAAATAGATCTACCAACTTTCATTTGTAAATCAGAACTTATGGGATAAATCACTATGCACTTGTTTTACCCTTCTTAGGGTTTCTCTGGATGGATGCAATCCTCTTGAAGAATTTTTATGGTTTATGCAAGCTATTTTTCTGGCAATTCTTTGGTGAATCTCTGCTTTTGGTGATGCTTTGATTTGTTGAATGAACACAAGAATGAGGAGGTCATGCTTCTTAGCTTCTTGTTTGGATGTTGGTATATGTGCATGTTTGAGTCTCAGTGGTATCCTTAGAGCTTCACTTTTCCCTAGGATTGGCCATTACCTTTCCTTCCCGTCACCTTAGAAATTAGCGACACGCCTTCATGTGAGGGTTCCCTAAGGTTTCTCCTTAATTTTCCTAATCCAGTTGCTTGACCTAGGACCCTTCCTCACTAGGTTATCCCTCCTCCTAAGAATCCCTAGGTTGGGTAGGGATTGTGCTAGGGTTTACCCAGGTCCTCACAATGTTCTCTTGTAAAGCCTAGTCTAGGGTTAGTCTTAGGTTAGTTTATCCCAGTCAGTCCTTTCTCCTAGACATGCATATGGTTTTGTTTTGGGGGGAAGCATTGCAGTGATTGATTGAGGATTATTTTCCATTCTGTTTGGGGGCATTGTTCATTCACCCAACTTGCATAATCGTGTTTTTTTTTGGGTTTGGTCAACTTTTTTTTTACCATCCTCAATGATGCAGATATTGGGTGGTATCCTTATTTTTCTGAGTGAATGTAATCCTACATCTTGATAAATGCATTGTGAATGATCGCTTGGTCGAGTGCCTAATAAACCCATTAGTGGCTTGGATGGACAGTATGATAAACCCACTATGGATGATGGCTTCACCAAGTTCCTGATAAAACCATATGTGGCTTGTTTGGACATTCTAATAAACCCACAGCGAATGATGGCTTGTTCGATTGCCTGATAAACCCATCTGTGGCTTGGCTGGACAATTTGATAAACCCACTGTGAATGATAGCTTGGTCGAGTTCCTGATAAACCCATTTGTGGCTTGGCTGGACAGTTTGATAAACCCATTATGAATGATGGCTTGGCTGAGTGCCTGATAAACACATATGTGGCTTGGCTGGACAGTTTGATAAACCCACTGTGAATGATGGCTTGGTTGAGTGCCTACTAAACCCATTTCTGTGTTGGATGATCCCTATTTTGTAAGTTGGACTAACTGTGAATAGTTTGATAAACCCAAATGTATGTTTTCTTGGCTAAGTAAGCCTGTTAAACAAGCATTGTTTGGCTTGTAATCATGTAGCCTGATAAACCCATATGTTGGCTTGGTTGTGTCTTGTTGTATTTTGGCCATGTGCAATCCTTGGATGAACGGTTTGATAAACCCAAGTGAAGGTTGGATTGTCAATTGTGTGTGTGCTCTGGTCTAGCTGTGTATAAGCCTGTCATTTCCCTAGTTCCTTGTGGAAATCATGCCCAACTCGGGGGTGGCGGTGTGTTGAGAGACTAATGAACACACTGGTCTATGGTTGGGTGGAATGTTGCAGTCACCTAGCTAGTTGCAGAACAAGTTAATCCTCAAGATAATTATCTATGTTACTTTGTTTATCCAATGTAGTTTCGTATGAATGGTTATAATGGTTGTGTAGAATTCCTATGAAATGATGAATTGATATGTTCATGTTGAATGGTTTTTTATGGTGAAGTAGAGGTTTACTTGTGTATGAATGTCCCTTTAATTGCTTGTTTATGCCTCATATGTTTTATGCATTTTACTTCTATATATGCCTTGGGTTTTTGGTAATGCAATTTCCTAATTCCATGGAGGCTAGAATCCTGTAAAGAGGTTGGAATGCATATGACTTAGTGTTCCCCCCCTTGGAATCTGCCTACATATGGAAAAAGGAGGAAACTAGAAAAGGAAAAGTTGGACAAGGAAAATTATGGTGTTTCCGTATCTTGAGATATGCAACAGAAGGAAGAATGAGGGAGGTGGGAGAAAGAAGTTTAAATCCAAGAAGAAGTGATTTTTCCAACTTCCGAGATCCACCTGAGGAAGGCGGAAGGAATAAGGTGGAAATCCAGAAAAAGGTTAAGGTAAGGATCTGGTCTTTCTATTCCCGAGTTCTACACTGAAGCGAGGAAAGGTGGAATGTGGAAGGTGGAAATGAGGATAGAGGTTCCGTCATTTGATAGTTTTCCTATTTTCAAGTTCCGAACTGCAGAAGGAAGAAGAGAAGAAGGTGGAAGGTGAAACGGTGGTTGAAAGACTCCGTTGAAGAGTTATGTTTCCGATTTCCAAGTTGCGAAGTGCGGAAAGGTCGTTGAATGTTTTGTTGCACATTTGATTTTCTAATTTTCAAGTTCCGAAGTGTGGAAGGAAGATAGGAGAAGTGCAAAAGGTGGAAAGGTCGTTGAATGTTTCGTGCACATTTGAGTTTTCGATTTCCAAGTTTTGAAGTGTGGAAGGCGGAAGGAAGAAAGGTTGTTGAATGTTCTGAACAAATTTTAGTTTCTGATTTCCGAGTTTCGAAGTGCAGAAGGAGAAAAGCGGAAGTGCAGAAGGTGGAAAGCAGAAGCGCGGAAGGAGAAAGGAGGAAAGGCCATAGAATGTTTCGTCGCACATTTGAGTTTCTGATTTCTAAGTTTTGAGGTGCAGAAAATGGAAGTGCGGAATGCAGAAGGGTCGTTGAAGTGTTTTGTCGCACTTGGAATTTCCGATTTCTGAGTTCCAGAGTGCGGAGACAGAAAGTGGAAGTGTGGGAGGTGAAAGGCAGAAGAGAGATTAAGTATTGTTCGTCGAAATTTATATTTCCAATTTTCGATTTTCGAGGTCAGAAGGGTGGAAGTGCAGAAGTACAAAATGCAGACTGCGCAAAGACAAGTTCAGTGTGGAGGAAGTCATTCTAGTTGCAGAAGGGATCTGTCAAGGGAGGAACGAATGTTACAGTGATGTACATGGGTTCCTAAGCCTGGAAATGAAGGTGGAAGTGTGAGTTAACATCCATGCTTGGTGTTTGAAAAGAGAACAAGCACTCTTGAGGAATTTTTTTTTAATTTATCTGCATTATGGGTATGGGGATGTTAAATTAAAGACAAGAAGGTGGAAGGCATCTGAGATGGTGTTACAACCACTTATGTGTATATGTTGTTGGTTAAACTAATGGATAACCCAGCCTGTGCTATTTCTGTTGTGTGTTTTACTTTTAGTTTAAGCTGGTACTGTTTGGTTTAAAAAATCAATGGATGTCATCTTCTATGGTCTTACGGCCTTGATCATAGTAGTTGGTTTAAATATAGCAATGATTTTATTTATTTATAAAAATCATGGAGATGATTACATATTGTGTTATATGTTCTTCCTTTGTGTGAATGGTATCCATTAGATGGACTTACTACCATTTGTTTACTTAGCGTTTGCTAGAAAAAATACAACCCACAGGGTCTATGATTACCTGTAAATTAAAATACAAACCTTGGTTAAGGCTCAACTGCCATCAACGATGGGATTTATTGTCGGCCCTTGTGGGGCACAAAGATTGTTTCATGAGTTGGTTTTGATGTGGAAAATGCAATTGTAACAAATACCATACATGCTTGTGATTTGATTTAAAAGTATCTATATTTTATTTACTACGTGGATCTATGATTGTTGGTTAAGATCTTCGATCTGGTTATGTTTTTCTCATGTGAATCTAAGAAGGATTGTTTAAGTGATTACATATTTAATCATGGAGATGGCTACAAGTTCTTGACTTTATTTCGTAGGATTTGTCATATGTAAACTAGTTTTGATTAATAATTTTCATTCATTTTTTAAAATCTAGTAGATCTGTGATGTGTATAGTTCTTTAAAAAAAAAATCGTAACTATGGGAATTGGCAACTGGGGACCGGCTGGTACTCGCGTGACACGGGGTCCAAGGATCCAATCCCGCTGCCACTATACCCCTAGGTGCATCCACAGGGCCCGAACCGTGGAACACAGGTAAATTTGGGGGGTATTTGAACACGAGACCTTTCATTTACAACCAATTTCAACAATTCCACTTTACCACTTGCTATGCCTCTCACAAGCATGTATAGTTCTCTAATTACTTATGTATCCTTGATCCAGATGGAAATAAATACATGTAGATCCATAAGGGCACGACTTATGATTTTATTATGTTTATTATGTAAATGGTTAATTAATTTGGATCTTTAATTACACATATCCGTATAAGATTTTTTATATTTATCACATTGTAATTGTAATATAGGGTTACTCTATATGGATTTTTTGTAACAGATCTACTCTGTATATTAATAAAAATCTCATACTTGTTTTCTAATATAACTCTACATATGCAAAGAAATAGGCTATATAATTTGACTATATATATAGTATTGATATTTAAAAGATTGAAAATAAGATATATATATATATATATATATATATATATATATATATATATATATACCTTACTCTATTTAAACATGAGGTAAATAGATTAATACTAAGATAATTAGAGGATCTAATTATTATACCTACTGTCAGTTTCGATTTGCATACTAAGAAATAAATGTATTAAGAGGGTGCATAATACATTGAATAAATTTGTCACATAAGAAAGAATTTGATATAGTTCGAAACATGATCAATAAGTATAGAATTCAATTTCCAGTATATAATCCATAAAAGAAAATCCTAACTTAGGTTTAGATTCCTGATCTAAGAATCTTTCCTAGTAACCATTTAACATTTTATAATCAACATAACTGAGTAGAAACTTGATAACTAAACTAGACAAATCGATGCATACTAGGTTACACATTATTCATTTAGATCTAGAATAAAACAATTCTACTATAATTTTAAAACATAGAATAAGAACATGGCACCACTGTTGGGAAAACAAAAGTGAAAAAGTTGTTTCTCCCAACCAACTCCTATAGCATCCAAGTTACTTGCTCCAGAACCCCCGAGTCTATTCGTTGAACCACGAGAGCAAAATCCTTCAATGCACCGTCTCTTGCATTCTCAGATTTAATCCTCATCCAATGCTAGATTTTTGTTTCTTACAGACATACTAATGTATAGTATTTTTCCTAGGAATTGGTCATTTATGAGCCTCTTGCTCTTTATCACTCAACTAGGAGTTATGACCTGATTTTTGGGGATGATGCCTCCTGCATCTTGAGTTCTCACCTAGTGGCTTCAACTAGTTGTATTTTCCTATTGTGGGTTAGCAAACACTATTTAACAACTATTTCCACTTCTGGGAAAACAAAAGTGAAAAAGTTGTTTCTCCCAACCAACTCCTATAGCATCCAAGTTACTTGCTCCAAGTTGTTTCAATTCTTTCTACTTAAAAAATTTGGAGCTAGCAAATGCCGGTTTCCCATACTAATGTTTGACAATGTTGCTCCTTCCAACTAGCCTTGTAGTTTTGTTTCCCAAACAGGATCGTTCATCCCCTTTAGAGTATAAAGTAGAGAGTTTTCAAGAAACGAGCTAGAAATAATGGAAATCTCTATTTCCCTCCATTTTCCTCTACTACAAGATTCTTTATTATGAGTAAGTCATGGCATGTTCTCATCATATCGATGTTTCTTTTTCATTCAGAATCAGTGCAACAAGAGGACAAACCTAAAGTACAAGGACACCATTATAATAATTGAAGTAAATAAATTAAATCCATGGTGCCTTCTTCTTTCTCAATTGGTTCCTGAATGGAAAAAAAATTAAATAAACCTTGTAAAAATTGTCGGAGCTTTTATTATTGAGCTTGCTGAAAATATTGAATACATTGATATGCTTACTACTTGAATAATTCCATGAGTTTTAATTTACATTTCTGGTTAGTGATTCAGTGTGTAGAGTAGAGTGTCTAACACTTGATTTCCAACTGATATATTTTCCTCATCCTCATCTTGTAGACAAGTTCCCTATTAGGGTTAGAATGTTATGAGACCAACATTGTGCTTCTCAGCTTCTCAATCCTGGAAAATTGGGTACCATGAATTATGTATAGTTACATTCGGTAATGTGCTTACTCTTTAATGAGTATTTTAAACTTTGGTTATCCCTTGTTAAGATCATTGAGTTGGAACATAAGTGCACAAGAACAAAAAATACCCAACTCTTTATATTAAACTCATGAAGATGTTTTGATCCAATGAACATTCTCCATTTAGGTTGGCATATAACCTATAATGCGTTCAGGTATTTACATTGTTTGGGTTGAACAAGAAGCTCACTTGTGAATTCTTTGCCTATCTTTGACTTAAAGGGTGATTATTAAGAATGTAATCAAGGGAGAATGACACCACCTAAATTCTATGAGTGGAGCAATTATGTGAATAGATGTTATGGTATTCAAAATAAAATTATGATATTGTATATTTTTTTGTCTTTCCATGCACTTGTTCAACATGAATATAGATATACTGAAATTGTAGTTTTTGTACATATCTTTTTGTTTTCATGTTTGATGAGGACCAAAAATTTGATGCTTGAAAATTGGGATACTAAAATTTTTGAATCTAGAAGATAATGGTTATGTCATATGACAATGACTATGTTAGGGGATTTGAAAAATGTCTTAGCATTAAAGAGTTCCATCAATTTGAATGTTAATTTGTCGCACACTAAAATTTGATGCAAGCATCTAATTTTGAACCATTACCATAATTCCACTCTGCATGAAAATAAAGAATTATATTCAATAGGAGATTAAGATGATGCTAGAATTTTTATTCTGGTGTGCCTAATTTGCATTTGTTGTTGAAAGGTAGGTTAGCTATTGTTTCATATTTTAAATTGTTAGTTGCATAAAAAAATTGACCATAAACATAATATCGTTTCATATTTTATCTTCTAGTATGATAAAGTTTCATTTTTTGATACTTGATACCTACCACGGGAGGTACAAGGACTGTCCTAAGCACTTTCCCGTAGTAGGTCACATGTTTAAGACAAACTGATAACATAGATAGAACATTGCCTCATCCATTTGACTACCTAGAATTGTACTTTTCCTCATCCATTTGAAACTCATCATTTTTGTGGGCCATACCATATTAATGGAACCCTGGTGGTCGAATTAGCACTACATTGAATTCCTTGTTTTTTAGATGAAACGAGTGTTTATCCTTTATAGAGATATAAGTGTTATATTTTTATCATTTAATCAATATGATCTAGGATCTTATATGAAAGAACAACATGCACAACAATAATCACAAGAGGCAAGACACAAAGAGTTTTCCTCAACGAAACCATAGAGGAGAAAACCCCGCAACTTCCTCAGAGATAGAATGAGAAGCAATGGAAAAAGTAAAACCCAAAGACACAAAGATGATCTCCGATAGTTGTTCTCTCTCTCACTTGTGTGGGATCCTCTTCTGTCACTCATGCACAAAAATTGAGTGAGTGTGTGTCAAATAGAGAGGCTCACTCTCTATTTATACTAGTTTTCCACTTGACAATTACTTACCAAGGTCGACCTCACTAGGAGAGTCTAATAACCCTAGTACCCCTCAACTGTGGGGACTATTGCCCCGACTTACAATGGAGGGTTAAACTCAATGAATTTACATGACTTTATTATATTAATGACTCTCTTGATTGGATGAACAAACATCTTCGTCCGGGTACAATGAAATACAATATAAAATATACAAGTGAATACATTCCTAAGTTACAAATACATCAACACTCCCTATTAACTAGGAAGGTATTTTCTTGCCATAGTTCATCAGCACAAGTCTTCATAATTGGATCATCATCAAAGCTGGATCATCATCAAATTTGGATCATCATTGTTCCCGCTATCTTGAGCAAATGGTGCTATCTCTCAATTATACTTTTCATAGGAAGTTCTACAAAGCCATCCCTTTTTCATGCTAGTTGTAGGCCTAGCCTCCATGTAAGTCTTCATTGACAGAGCCAACCCTTTTTCATGCTGGTTGTAGGCCTTTCCCTCTGCAAGGTCTTCCTCTACAGATCCAACCATTTTTCATGTTGGTTTTAGTTCTACATAGCGAACCCTTTTTCATGCTAGTTGTAGGCCTTTCCCTCTGTAAGGTATTCCTCTACAGAGCCAACTCTTTTTCATGCTGCTTGTAGTTCTACAGAGCCAACTCTTTTTCATGCTGCTTGTAGTTCTACAGAGCCAATCCTTTTTCATGCTGAATGTAGGCCTCACCCTCTACAAGTTCTTCCTCTATAGAGCCAACACTTTTTCATGCTAGTTGTAGTTCTACAGAGCCAACCCTTTTTCATGCTGGTTGTAGGTCTCGGCACTTATATCCGACCATGGGAGGAACCAATCCTGCCACCATGTGAGAAAGGCATAGGACTTACTTCTGACCATGGGAGGAACCAATCCTACCACCATGTCAGAAAGGCACATCACTTATATCTGACCATGGGAGGAACCAATCCTACCACCATGTCAGAAGGGTAGGCCACTTACATATGACCATGGGAGGAACCAATCCTACCACCATGTCAGAAAGGCACAACAATTACATCTGACCATAGGAGGAACCAATCCTACCACCATGTTAGAAGGGCACAACACTTATATATGACCATGGGAGGAACCAATCCTACCACCATGTCAGAAGGGCTTATGGACTCATCACTTCCCCTTGGAGGGAACCTCGATCTGGAGAACATAGAGCTTCTCCTTGAAGTACTCAAACTTCACTCTGGCTAATGGCTTGGTCAACACATCGGCTATCTGCTCATTCATCGCAACATATTGGAGCTTCATTACTCCTCTCTGCACCATATACCTAATATAGTGATATTTGATCTCCATATGCTTTGACTTGTCATCAAACAACGAATTCTTTGACAACTTCAGACAACTCTGGTTGTCGCAATATATACAAGTAGCATCCAACTAGAGATCAAACAAATCAGATAGTAGCTTCCACGTCCACACTGTCTCACAAATAACCGAACAAGCTGCGACATACTCTGCTTCAGCTGTAATTAGTGCAATGCAGGACTACTTCCTGCTAAACCAAGAGATCACACCTAATCTCATACTGAAGTAGCACCCCGAAGTGCTCTTCCTATCAACGGCACTGCCTACCCAATCCGAATCCACATAACCCTCCAAGTTAATCTTCTGATTCGCCTCATACTTGAGCCCATAATCAACTGTACCCTTCAGGTACCTCAAAATATGCTTTACAACAATCAGGTGAACATGTCTCGAATTCATCAGGAACTGGCTCAATGTGTTCATAGCAAAGAAAATATCTGGTCTCGTATTCATTAGGTACATCAAGGACCCAATCATCTGATGATACATCGTAGCATCAACCAAATCTAATGAAGCATCACTCAATAGCTTCAGGTTCGATGCCATAGATGTGGTCATGTCCTTGCATTCCATCATCCTGAACCTCTTCAGAATCTCCACTGCACACTTCTCTTGTCCTAGGGAGATTCCATTCGCATTCTGCCACACCTCCATGCCTAGAAAATAGAGCATCATACCCAAGTATTTCATCTCGAACTCAACAGCAAGCTTCCTCTTCGTGTCAGCAATCAACCCATCCTCACCTGTTACAAATAGGTCATCTACACACAGCAGGAGTATCACTAGGTTCCCTTCCTCAACCTTGTAGTAAAGGTGGGAATCTACTTTACTCTTGGTAAAGCCCAAGCTAGTCAAGAAGTTGTCAATCTTGTTGTACCATGTCCTAGGTGCCTGTTTCAAACCATATAGGGCCTTCTTCAATTTGCACACATGAGTCTCCCTATCATGTGTCTTGAATCCGAGTGGCTGCTCCACATACACTTCCTCTTCCACTACACTAATCAAGAACGCGGTCTTGACATCCATCTGGAGTATCTTCCATTTCATCACTACAGCTAGAGAAAGTATTGATCTGATGGAAGTGTATCTGGATACAGGTGCAAAATTTTCTTCATAATCTATCCCTTCCTTCTGGGAGAAGCCAAGTGCCACAAATCTTGCTTTATATTTGTCTATGCTTCCATATGCAGCATGCTTGTTCTTGTAGATCCCCTTGGAAGTCACAACAGACTTCCCCTTTGGTCTTGGGACCACATACCAAACATCATTCTTCATGATCGACTGGTACTCCTTGATCATAGCATCCTTCCATTCTTTCTTTTCTGCCACTTCTTCATAGCTGGAAGGTTCTTTATTAATGATGTCACACAGTAGGGATACATAATTGGAATAGGACCTAGTTATCTTCCTTTCTCTGTGCACTTCTTCTGGAGCCCCATATCTCTCTGCACCTCGGATATCCTCTCGTACCCATGTAGGTTTCCTTTTGTAAGGATTCTTCTCTTGGGGTGGATCTACAGGTTCCCAAGGTTCTTCTATTTCTCGATCTTCCTCTGGAGTTTCTTCGTTCATAGTTGTATCTCGGATCCTAGGTACTTCTGTTTCTTCAAATTCTGCAATATATCTTTTCCTGGATTTGTTCTAAGCTGAGTCTTCGTTAAATGTCACATCCCTACTGATGTCGATCCTTTTGAATCCTAGAAAGTATATTCTATAAGCCTTCAAGATTTCACTATATCCCACAAATATACCCTTCTTTCTTGAAGGATATAACTTTGTCCTCTTTTCTTTTGGAATGTGTATGTACACTGGACATCCAAATATTATGAGATGACTAAATTCTGGTTTCTTGCCGAAGAAGACTTCTTCAGGCGTCTTGTTCTCAAGTACTCTATGTGGAGTATGGTTCTATACATACACAACTGTCCTAGCAGCTTCTGCCCATAGATGCATGGGAAGATCTTGATCACGAAGCATTGCGCTTGCTGCTTCCATAATCATTCTATTCTTCCTTTCTACAACCCCAATATGTTGTGGATTATATGGAGTGGTAAACTCCCTCTTAATCCCTGAATCTCTGCATAATTCCTTGAATTCATCTGATGTGAATTCTCTACCATTGTCTGATCGAAAGGTCTTGATTTTCTTCTCTGTGTGGTTCTCGATCAAGGATTTGAATTCCTTGAACTTACTGAATACTTCATCCTTTCTTCCCAAGAAATATATCCACGTCTTCCTAGAAAAATCATCAATGAAAGAAATGTAATATACATACCCACTTAATGAACTGGATGACATCGGACCGCATACATCGGAGTGTATGATTTCCAAGATTCCTTTTGCCTTGCTCTCGCTATTTGGAAATGTCTTCTTTGTGTTCTTTCCTTTCGCACATCCTTTGCAAACACCTTCATGTTTTGCCTATTTTTCTGGAAGAAATTCAACATTTTTGCTTGCAAGTGGTGGTTCCCTGTAGTGCACATGTGCAAGCCTTCTATGCCAAAGTTCACTTGGATCTACTGAGTCATGGACCGAAGCTTGTTCTGGTTTCCCCTTTAATTTGTATAATCCTCCCTCTTGCTCTCCAATCACTACTGCATCATCTATAGTCTTTCCCTTTGGCCACATAAGAACTTGGCCATCTACAAATGCAACCCTTGTGCCTTTTTCATCCAATGTAGAGATGGAGAGAAGGTTCTTCTTTAGTCCTGGTACAAACAAGACTTCCTTCATCTTCATATACTTTCCAGAGTCTAGCTTATAGGAGGATTCACCACTACCTTTTATGGGATACGGGTATTCATCCCCAAGTTTCACTCTGTGGGGTGACTCATGTTCGGATAGTTTCACAAAGGATTCTTTGAATCCCATCATCTGCTTGGACTTGGAAGCCCCACTATCTGTGAGCCAATCATTGCTTCTGTGTGTGACAGTTCAGGTGAGTGCAGAAATCAAAACATATTCTTCATCACTTCAAGAGTCTTCACTTTCTTCTTTGACTCTCTTTCTGGGATGTTCATCATCCTCTGCAATGTGAGCATGATGTCTTCTTTTGTTTCCCTTCTTCTTGTGAGAGCCACCTTTGTTTCTAGGACACTCTCTGGAAAGGTGTCCTTTCTCGTCACATGTATAGCATCTGATTTTAGATAGATCTCTGTTGTATCTTCTAGGGTTATCTTTCTAATTTTGGTGAGAGTTATTACCTTTGCGCATAGAGGAATTTAGATTGAATGTTTAGGATTGAATTATCGAAATGGTTGAAATTCTTACTTTGTACATGAATCCTTAACTACAGAGAATGTCTGAAAGGTTTTCACAGTCAATTCGACGACCCTGAGTGTAATAGAAGATATTGACGGTTGTTGAGCATTTTCAAGGGCATAACGAAGGCATCGAATGGTTTGATAAAAAAATTTGCAAGCCAACGGTGGAGATTGGACATCGTATTGATCGATGATGCAAAAAACACATCGCAGGTGAACTTCTAGGCAAATTAATAGACCTTAGTAGTAAGATAAGGCTAAGGCCGAGGTATTGGTCTTATGCACAGAGTAGAAGCCAAGTAAAGCGTCCTTTTGTGGTTGTGATGGGGCTAAGAAGATAAGGATATGGCCAAGGCATATTGGTCATGTGCGAAGGAATGAGTTTATTGAACAATGTTGTATTGGTTGCGACAAGGGCTTAGAGCCTTGGAATGATAAGTGTATTAACACTAAAATGCAGTAAAAAAGGTGTAGCGCTAATGGACTTAGTGCTAAGGGAATGGCGGGGTTTTTCCAAAACTGGAGGAGTGGCTACACTAGACAGGGTCTAATATTTTTATCCCTGTGTCAATATATTTTATTTTGCACACAAGAATGGCAGACCCGAGAGGTATGTTTTGATTTTTTTTCATTAATTTGAAAGGTAGAGGTAGTGTATTGTTTACATACACTTGAAAAATTATTCTCATAGATTGGCCTTAGATGGATCTAGGCTATCATTTGGTATCAAAGTTGTGCAAAAGATTTGCATACAATGGAGATAATTTTTGCAATAGTAACTTCCAGGTTGAAGGTAGAATGTTAATTTCTGAACAAAAGGAATGAGAGAGAGATTGTTGTAAGGGAACCCTCACAACAGAGTGCTGTAGGAAATGAATGCAAGTGTTAATCCTGTAGAGAGAATAGTTAGTGCTCAAGGGTTTTGTGTGAGAACCAAGAGGATTCCAATAGGTCAAGTAGGATGAAACTTGATGAGGTTTTGAGAGGGGAGGCTTGATCGCAGTTCATTATGAGTATGGATAAACTCATAGAGGAGGTGAGAAAGGTGATTGTTTATAGTCATCTAAAGGGTTTAAGAGGAATCCACAATAGGGTAAAGGAGGATGCCAATGCAGTTGGTGTCAAGAGGATGAGTCAAAGCAAATTTGACAGAGAGATTATTGAGCGAAAGGAAAGGCTTAATATAGTGACAGAACTGTTGCATGAAGAAGATACAGAAGATCAGTATTATGCATGGAAGTTGAAGAGGAACGTGAAATGGCCTATAAAAGTGTTATATGCCAGGAAACACAATATTAGTGTTTGGGTGAAGTAAGAGGAAAATATAAGAGCAGCTGAGCATGAGGAGGACGTCTACATCATGTGTGAACCTGAGCAAGGTGTGTACCTTGATAAAGAGGAAGAGGATGTTGATACAGGGTTTGATGACAAGCTCATGAACAAGGAAAAGAGTTCATATCAATATGAGAAGGAAAATGGGGATGTTGATGAGAGGTCTATTGAGGATCTCAAAGATTGTTGTACAAATATTTTTCAACATGGAATGATGAAGGTGAAGGCATTAGTTGAGACTGGAGAGCCTTATGTTTTTTATACTGGTAAATTGTGTTTAACTGCAGGTAGCACAAATGGAGGAGAGGGACAGTTGTTGAATATTGTCCAAAAGATTAAAGAGGAGAAAGATGAAGGTGAAATCATGGACATGTGGAATGTCTATGTTTTGAATATCTATTTGCTGACTTTGTTATAGGTATTGTGCAAATGGATGGTTGGGATGGTCAATAAGGAAGAAGAGTTTCTTGGTGGAATTCAAATTTCCTTTCATTGAATAAAGGAAAATACAGAGGAAAAAGTTGTCTTGAGGGACAATATGACAGTTCTGAATAGAGCTGAAGATGTTGAGAAAAGTGGCAATGAATTTGTTGTGTTGCACCAATGGGAAAATCCTTTGGATGTTTTGAACACTTTTGAGCAAGGAGAAATCCTTGGAGAGGATTATAGTGGAGATGTTGATAGGAGACATGCTAATGGTCTCATTGAAAGCATGGAATGGTCAAATAATTGCAAGGAGATGATGCTAGAAGCATAAAAAATATTCAAGAATATCTCGTATTTCAAACTAATCATTGGTGTGTAATTGTAGATGGTAAAGATAGAGATCATCTGGGAGTTGTAATAGCATCGTCTCGTGAAGATGATGTCAAAAAAGTTTGTGGATATAAAGAGGTAGAGGTGATTTTTAGTTGTCAAACTGATTATGTATATGCAGGTGATGAAGATCATGGATATGTACAACCATCTCTAGCTGTCATAAAAGAGATTAAAGACTTGTCTTATGAAGAAAATCAAAGGAAAGAGCATGCACAGTCAATAAATGAAATTGTCGGAGCACAATTGGAAGAGCCTTTTGGTGCAGTATACAGGGAAAAGTTGGTTTGTGGAGAAAACTATGAAAAGGGAAAAGGAAAGGATGAGAGGACATTTTTTTTCAAGTTGTCACAAATATTTATATGGCATTCATTCGGATGAATAAGGTGGGGTTTCAAAAGTTGGGAAAACACTTTGTGTCCTTTAATTTGTTTGCTTCATATGCAGGTGTGATAAAGGAGAGCTTGAAGATACAAATTAAGAAGATGAACCTTGAAGAAATTTCGGACACTACACAAATGTTTCAAAGAGACAGAGGAAAGAAGAATTTAGTATATGAAAGGAAGAAGGTAGCCAAAGACAAAGTTTAGCTGATTGAAAGAAGATACATCAGCAAAGCTAATGGAGAACCGCAGAACAAAGTCACTTGGATCCAGGTAGATGTGCCTACAAAGAGTACTTGAAGTAATTGTTGCAATGTTACAAAAAAGTAGCAATTCAATGAAGACCTCATGGAAAGGAGCCCATGAAGAGTTTCAAGGTTGGGAGTCTGATGTATGAGCATAGACTACCTCAGTGAATTCATTTATGAATTCACAAGGTCAAAGGAAACTTAAGGAGACCTAGGGTCTCACACCTATGTAAATTGCTTTATTTTATAAAAAGATGAATAAAATCTCGGATAAGGATATTTGATCCTTTCCACATGTAAATCATAAGATAGAGTTGGTTAGTGAGTCACTGAAGAGTCATAGGGTTAGATAAGGACTGTATTTCTTGATGATAGGATCTGGAAACATAATCCTTATGTATTTAGCATACTTCGATTCATTTTGATAATAACTTAGGTAGCTCACAGGAGCTTTTGGTAGCTCAATAGAGCTTAGGAGTAGCTCGATGAGGCTTGAGATGTTTGAAGATCTTGATTTCTCATAACGAGAGGAAGGTAGATCAAGAGGAGAAACTCTGAGCTAGACTCTTGGAGCATATACAGAGAATAATGCCTATGTTTGTATTGGTATGTTTATTACACCCAAGTTCAAAAAGGCGTTCTTTGTGAATATAAATTGAAATTTTGTATTTCTCAATTACAGAGTTATAATTCTTTATATGCACAGATATTTCATAGTTGGTATATTGTATTTCTGCATAGAAGAATTTAGATTGAATGTCTAGGCTTGAAATGGTTTAATTCTTGGTTCTGTGCATATGAATTATGGAAACGGTTGAAATTCTTACTCTGTATAGGAATCATTAACTACAGAGAGTGTATGAAATGTTTTCACAGGTAATTCGACAACCCTGAGTGGAATAGAAGAGATAGACGGTTGCCGAGCATTTTCAAGGGCAAAATGATGGCATCGAATGGTTTGATAAACAATTTTGCAAGCCAATTGTGGAGATTGGACATCGTATTGATCGATGATCCAAACAACACATCGCATGTGAATTTCTAGGCAAATTAATAGACCTTGGTAGTAATATACGACTAAGGCCATGAGGTATCGGTCTTATGCACATAGTAGAGGCCAAGTAAAGTGCCCTTTTGTGGTTGCGATGGGGCTAAGGAGATAAGGTCATGGCCAAGGCATATTGGTCATGTTCGAAGGAATGAGTTTATTGACTAGTGTTATATTGGTTGCGACGAGGGCTTAGAGTGCTGGAATGATAAGTGTGTTAACACTAAAATGCAATAAAAAAGGTGTAGTGCTAATGGAATTAGTGCTAAGGGAATGGTGGGGTTTTTCCAAAACTGGAGGAGTGACTAACCTAGACATGGTCTAATATTTTTAGCCCTATGTCAATATATTTTATTTTGCACACAAGAATGGCAGACCCGAGAGGTATGTTTTGATTGTTTTGCATTAATTTGAAAGGTAGAGATAGTGCATTGTTTACATACACTAGACAAATTATCCTCATAGATTGGCCTTAGAGGGATCTAGGCTATCATCCTCCCTTGGGAACCCTAAGGAAAATTACAGTTTCCAATGAGAATAAATAATCAAATGGTATTCTTCTATCTTTGTGTTTAATAGAATATGGGAAAAAGAAATCATGTCAATACTACGTTTGTTATACTTCATTATGGAAGACATGGAAAATAGTGTCTAGAGGACATTTAGTCATTGATAGGAGGAGGTAAAAGTAATTTGATAAGTTGATGCTTTCTTCGTCTTCTTGTTACATTCCTTCGGGAGAATTAATGATGTTTATTCTACTTGTTTTCTTTTAGTTACAGGGTTGGCTATTGTACACTCAGTTAATATAATTTTGTGTTACAGCTCCATATTCAGTCTCCATTGTTGATAATTTGCATGATCAATTGTTAATTGCTGTGAGTGAAATTAATCTACTGCAGGCCTGAATTTCTACAATTTCTCTGCAATAAGAGTGAAATTAATTACTTTATTTATTGTTATAGTGTTATAGGTCATGCAGACTAAGGGGTGATAAATCTTGCAAATAAAATGAGAAAATTTATTGGTGGCATTCATAACTTTTTCCATATATCATTATTGTGAGTGCTAGTGGCATCCCACAATTTTTGAAAGAAAGAGTAAGAATTTAGTAACACAAAATGCTAATTTCTAAAATGGTTCCATCATTTTCTCAGTGAAAGCTGCAAATGCATAAATATTGCATTTAGTCTAAAAGTTTGACAAACCAGTTAACTATTCCAATAACCAAGATATTATTGGAAGATTATCATTGTATACTTTTCCAATAAAATATACATTTAAATATCAAATGTAAAAGTGTAGTTATTGAGGTTGTTAATATGGAAATTAATAGGCC
>LPNX011141313.1:173450-184324 GCA_001517045.1 Pseudotsuga menziesii | reverse complement strand
TTAGTAACACAAAATGCTAATTTCTAAAATGGTTCCATCATTTTCTCAGTGAAAGCTGCAAATGCATAAATATTGCATTTAGTCTAAAAGTTTGACAAACTAGTTAACTATTCCAATAACCAAGATATTATTGGAAGATTATCATTGTATACTTTTCCAATAAAATATACATTTAAATATCAAATGTAAAAGTGTAGTTATTGAGGTTGTTAATATGGAAATTAATATGAAATGTTTTGAATTTTAAAACATTTAATATTAATTTAATATACTATATTATAATTTTAAAAAATATATTCGTATTTACTAACTATATTTATTAATATAAACAAAAACATACGTATAAAATGAAAACATACGTATAAAATGAATAGTTTATATTCATTTAAAAATCATAGTATAACAATGTTATTTATAAATGCAAAATAGATTATTTATATATATAATAAATATTCATATTAAGTTATAAATTTAAATGTAAACGAAAAGGTGTTATATAGTATCTTTATATTAAATATAAAGACATATATAGAAAATCATCATGATATAAGATATATAAGCATAGTATTGGAAAATACATGGTTTTACATCACCTTTATTTAAGATTTAATTTATAACTTTTTAAGTAAAATTAAGTTTATAAGTTAAGTTTGATTTATATTATGATGAAGTGATTTTAATTTGGGTACTTTGTGCCGTTTTTCTACTTAAAGTAAATTTATAAACTTTTTGCTGGTTAGTTATGATGGTAAAAATATCACTAGGTACTAACTATTATTTGATGGGAGTGATAACTTATGTAAGGGTTTGAGTGTGCAAATTTTCACATTGAGAAATCATTATTAAGTTTTATTAATCCATAAGTTTGGGTATTAATTTTTTTTTGCATTCTTTTTTATACTCTTTCTTTTTTGTTTCCCTCATCTTTTTAAAGTTCAGATTCTTTATTCTCACCTTCTCTTATCGTTTCCAAGTAGGATTCTATACACTCATATTTGATGTTTGAGTTCCTCCCCTCACTATTCAATAGTGGATTGTTATCTCATATTTGTTTTTTGAATATGATTGTAATGGAGATCATAGCCTCCCTACAACTAAACTTTTACATCTATTTTGCTATTTTTTCAATTATTTTTTATGTCAACGTTTTTTTGCACCTTTTCGAGCAATTGAACTCTAAACTAACAGAAGATGATGAGCAGGAAGAAAAGAATAGTCAACCCACAAAAAAACAAGAAGAGGATGCTTTAGTTTTATGGGATTGTGTCTCACTATTTGATACAGAAGAGGAAGGTTCACTGAAACAGGAAGAAACATCAAAAACAAATGTGACAACAAGGAGTCAAGGTTTGTTAAATAAAGACAATTTGATACTTCCGAAGATTAAGAAATTTCAGGAGAATATGAAGAAAATACAGAATAACAACATAGATGACAAAATACATGAATTTACCATTACCAGTCAAGATCCGAAACAAGTCAACATGCCTGTTAAGCCTATGGAAGACAAAGTTGATAATGTCAATGAAAATCTCAAAGCACCTAAGATGGGGTACGATATTGTGGAGGACATTAAAAGGGCTAAGGAAAATATTTCGTTATTTGAAATGTGTAATGCACCTCAACAGAAAGAAAAATTGTTAAAAGAACTTGAAGTACTAGAGGAAGAGCCTCCCACTAACAACCAACCTGTAGAAGAAATTGTCGAAGCAAGTGTGGAAGGTAAGGCTAGGTTTAAAACCCCACCATTCCTCTTGACTTTTGAGATTTTAAATCCTAATGTGCACAATTGTTTAATAGACTCAGGGTCAACAGTCAATGTTATGCCATTGTCAGTCTGCAAGAAGATCAATGGACAACCTAAACCAACTACCTGTCAGGTTACTCAGCTAGACAGGACCAATGTGAAAGTAGTTGAGGAAATGGAAGATGTTCTGATTCACTTATCTGCAAATGAAAAGATATGTTAGTACATTGATATTGTAGTAGCAGACATACCTGATGTTTATGGACTTGTTTTGAATCGAGATTGGTCAGCAAGGATAAATGGGTATTTTGCATCAAACTAGTCACATCTGTGGTTGCCTCATAAGGGAAGTCCAAATCAGATAAAAATATTAGGAGAGCCCCACATGAAGCACAATGTTACTCAATTGGAAGAAAAAAATGAACCAGTGAATTCTGTATTGGGAAATTATCTAATTGAGCTAGAACCAGGAAACCACCAAGCAAAAGAATCTAGCAGTTACCAGACACCCAGCCCGATCTCCTTTGATTTTCACGGGCTGATGAGATTGATTGTAAAATAGTAGATTTACTTTCAGACGTAATTTTAAATTCAAGTTTTGTAGAATTAGATAATGGGTAGGCCTTTTTCAATTTGTAGTCAAGCCCAGCCCCTCAACTTACAAGTTGCCAGATTTGCAGGGATGGGCAGAGAACTTACCAGTTAGTGGTTTAGTTCTCAAACTTTATTTTTCTTGGTTTTTATTTCTTGATTATCTTGTACATAAATAAACTGGTTTGGTTGTTTATTTTTTATTTCAGTTTGTTTTAATTAGATTTTGATCGATTTCAATAAAAGAAGCAAACTTTTGGTTGCATGGAGAGCATCATAATTCTGGATTAACTAAAATCCTTGATTATAAGACTGTGTATTATTGATTTATCTGAAAGAATTCTTCTAGTTTAGCAGTTTTCCTAAATGGCTATGAACACATTGAAGTCCTACTTAATCCTTGTAAAATAACTCGGGATCAAAAGGTCTGGAATACTATTTCGGGGCTCCATCCATCTCACATTTAAAAATGTCTTAGGTGGTGACAGCAAAAGACCCATGGAAAGGAAGCAGGGTAAACAGTATATTATATATAAATGATCCCATGCCAAGAATTGAAAGCCATAAAGAAAATAAGAGTCAAAATCTTCTAAGAAAGCAATATGTATTGAAACGAAGTACTAAACCATATGAGTACAAAATTGCCAAATTTCTTCTCCATCCGCGAGCTGAAAATTAAATACATTTCTCACACAAAATGACACTATGGATAGAGGAGCCTGAATAAAAAATCAGAAAGAAAGGCATGCAGGATGACTCAAAAAGGACAAAAAGGTCCAAAAGCACAAAAGTGCAGAATGGCATGGGAATGAGGAACAAATGAATATTTCTGTTTACCATATGTTACAATCCTGTGGTGTCCAAGCTGGGAGCTACCCAAAGATAGAAGTAAAAAATGAAACTCATATTCCTAGCCTCAAAAAAGTTGTCTTGACTTTGAAATCTTGGTTTCCATTTTCCTAAATTGGACTATCATCAATGATTAAAAGTACATACATTTTCCATTTGAGAAATCCAGACATCTAGAAGAATTCAACATGTTGGTTTTATTGTCAAACAGTCTGTTACTTAAGGAAGAAATTGTCCAGAGATCTTGGTTCACCAGGTAGTTGCCAATTGTTGCAGCTGCAACAACTTTCCCAAATTTTTAATAATTTTGGACCCTCCTTTTAAATTTTATCTTGCCTAGGTTGCTGAACTCTGTTGTTCCTCTGCTACATTTTTGAATTTTTGAGTTTGATTTGAGGAAAACTGTTTTCCTTCATTTCGGAAGTTGAATGATCTAAAAATTCCTTTGTCTAGCTAATGCTTTTGATTTTGGAACCTTAAGTTTTGATTTGTAAATGTTTCCATTTATTGCTGTCGGAAGTCATTTGAACAGTGAATCGAGGCTGTAGTTCTCTACGTAGCCGCCGTTGCGGAAGCTAACTAATGGACGTCCCAATGGAAAGTCATGTTTTTCGCCGATGGGTTTTTATCTCCTTTGTTTATTTTTCAAATAAACTTTTTGACTTTCGGCGTTGTTGTTTTATCACAGCCGGAGCATTAGTCTTTTGTGTTGTCGTCGTTTCGGATGGTGGTTAGCAGGAACCCTGACAAAAAGCCCATATCCTTGCCAATTATACGGGTTTTTGCTTTTTAATTGATTTTCTTTCTTTTCGCCATTGGAACAGTGTTTGACAGTTGATTAGAGGGCTATTCCTTTGCGTTGTTGACACGGTGGCAGCATTGAGCTTGGATTTGCTGATACGTAGTCATTCGTTGTTCCAATCGTCGATGGTTTTGTGTTTTGCTGGGTCTGCATTCAATTTGTCATCCGGTGTTGCGGCTGTGTAGTACACTATCTCTCCGACGTTTAGTTGGTTTATCTACCGACGCCTTACTAGTTAGTCCTTCGAGCCTCCTTTCGCCGATGTTTTCAGTTGG
The DNA here is from genome assembly GCA_001517045.1 of Pseudotsuga menziesii. Classification (NCBI taxonomy): domain Eukaryota; kingdom Viridiplantae; phylum Streptophyta; class Pinopsida; order Pinales; family Pinaceae; genus Pseudotsuga; species Pseudotsuga menziesii. Next base: position 180,060 of record LPNX011141313.1, on the reverse strand, counting down.
TCGCGGAACCCATAGTTTGTCCATTGCCCGCCGTTGTGGTGCTTTAATGAACTAATCGTCCATTGCTATAGTGGTTTCGACCGCCGATTAAGGTATGTCCCGCCGTCTTTTTCACCGGAAGGTATATATATATTGGGGCAGGGTATTTGTTTATTATTATCCTAGTTGAAAACTCACGTTTTCTCTGTTCCTCTTGAGTCGAACTGTACCAACGTGCTCAGCTGTCAGGATTTTGTTCATTTGGAGCGCTGCCGTGGAAGTTTCGGACATTCCTGTTGACTTCACAGCTTGCTTGCCAGGTATGCCAACCATGGTTTCTACTTCCTCTTGATTTTATTGGTCATTTTGGGAATCAGGTTCTTCCCCTGGCTAGGTTTTCCCGCCATTGTGTAGTTAGCCGTCCAAAATGAATTTTGATCCTTGTGGTGTGAGGAATGAGTTAGCTTGACAGTTTTGGCGGTGGGGTTTTTCTTGAGCCTATTTTTGAGCCGTTATGGAAGCTCAATCCCGGTCCGAAGGTTTAGGTAGTTGGTGCAGACAAGCGTTACGCTGTCTACATCGACTTTATGGGGTTGTTTATGGCCATCCGAGGGGAGTTTTCATTTTTCATGGGTGCTGACCCTAGTTTCGTGGAACGGCGAGGGGGTTTTCAACATTTTGGTTGAGTTAGGGATTTCCACATTTTTTTACAATTAATTTGGTGGTTCATGTTGCAAAGAGTTTGAATGCAGTTCGGTTTAAGTGATGCATTTGCTATCAGGGTCATATTTTAGTTGCATACGAACTTATAAGTTTTAGACCCAGCTTGCAGAACTTCCTTTTACCTGTTATTTTCTGTTATACATTAATATTCTGATAGTTATTTGAGAATGCATATGAAAGAGGTAAATGGTTTGATACGGTTTTCTTAATTCTTAGAATGCTAACAAAAATCTCCAATAATCTAAGAACATGTTTGGTTTATGCCAGGGTAACCATTGCAAAGGAGATATGTCTAAAAGACAAAAGAAGAAGGCTCCTGTTGCAGAGGGAGAACCAGATGTGGAAATCATCAACAAGGTGGAATACATTTATGAAGATACCAGAGCCACCACTGGAGTAAAGCTAGATTACAAGTGGGGTGAAATATACCGGATGATTGCAAATCACAATGTGCCTGATGCAGGGTTTGAATAACTGACTATATATGCAAACAACGAGAAATCTGCTCTTATGAAGGTGGCCACAAGACCCAAGCTGTTCCCATGCTCAGAAGTGATTGGTTGGATTCTGCCAAGGGCAGATGTAAATACTATGATCCTGGAAAACACTGCCAAATAGGGCTATGCTGCATACAGTCATGCTTATGTCTCAATGGCATATCACCTACCTCCTGCTCAAGTCTACTTAACCGAAAGTTGGTTGAAAGAGATAAATTTGGACCTGGTTGAAACAGTCAAAAGGATGATGATACCTAGGAAGAAATTTCGAACTAGGCCATCAGGGGAGTATGAAACAACCACACTTCAGACCCCTTATAGGTTTATAACACTGATGCTGAATAGAGTTTTTGGGAGAGCTCATGGTAAAAGTTTCAAATTGGGATGGATACCCATTATTTTCTATGTGGCCACTCAGTGGACTATATTCAACTGGGAAAACATAGTGTCCAATAGCCTCTCAGCCTGCATATCTTCTGCTTTGGGAGGGGTGTCACAAGAAAAAGTCAGAGTTCTACATGAGCTCTATCTTAGTGGACTGTATATTATGTACATAGTCATTTCCATCCTTGAGGTGTAATTGGGACAAGGACAGAACCCCTGTATACACTGCATACAAACTATTTTGGGCACACAAATATTATAGCCACCACAAAGAGATATGTGAACATTTCATTATGCCTTTGTACACTTTAATCTTCTTGACAAAATGCAACTGCATGTCCAAGGAGGCATTCAAGGTTATTGAAGAATATGGAAGTTATTATCTAATTGACTAGGGGATGTATATTAGAATGCATGGTGGTTCTAGGGCACCTTCTCTACTCCCCAAATATACCATTGATTATGTGTTACATAAGGAAGCAGTCAGGCAGGTATACATTGATGGTGTTGGAAGCTTCTTGTTCGAACATAATAAGGCAACATATCCTGCCATACCTTTCAGGCTGGGGAGTTATAAGTTTACAAAAGTTAAACAGACTGTAGAATTCGTGCAAGAACTGGAGCACTTTCATTTTGGTGAAATGAACTTCCACAAGAATGACTCTCAAAATAAAGTTGCAGAGCATTGCAAATAATTAAATGTTCATTTTGAATACACAAATTTCTGGGACAAGGATGAAGAAATCTTCAAAAATGCAAAGAATATGACTGCATTGAAGAATAGATTTAAACAAAAGATTACCATTGTGGGCAGTAAGGGAAAAACCACAAAGAAGGTAGCTGAAGAAGAAGAGGAAAGAAAAAGAGAAGAAGATGCTAGAAGACTAGCACAAGAGGTGGAAGGTTGGCTAAAGCATGAAGAGGAGGAAAGAAAGAAGAAGGAAGATGCAGATATAAAGAAAAAACAAGAAGAAAGCGAGGATCAGAGGTTAACAGGATCGCAAACAGACCAGCAAAATATTGAATAGGTTGATGCACAAGGGGCACATGATCAGACAGATCAAGGGCATGGACAGGATAATCCCAATCTTTAAGAGCCTGCTGAAACTTCTGGCAGCACTCAAGAACAAGTTTTTTTTCTAGATTTAATTTGATACCTTTTATGCAGAAAGAAGGAGAAGAGGTTCCTGATCTTAGCACTATCTTCTATGACAAGGAGAAGAAGAGGATTTCCAAAAGAACTGAAAGAAATATTGAAACAGGAGGACAATTAGGTAACATGATAACTGATAAAACTTTGGTGTATGGAACATATGCAGATCTGAGATTAACAGTAAGAGCTGGGGTGGCATTAACCCAAGCCATTGAAGATAATGTAGAAAGACTGATGACGGATCTGGAGCAACCAAGAAAGAACGCTGCTCAGTTAAAAGAAACACTGAAGAAAGAAAGAGATGAAGGTTATAAGCTAAAGAGGAAGTTTGAAGACATGCAGAAAGAAGTGAAAAACTTCAAAGGCAGAACTCCAGAATCTGCATGCAAACAAGATGACCTTAGAAGTTTCCATGGAGAGAACAAAAAAAGATGCTCAGAACAGCCTAGCCGAATTAATAGAGGCTACAGCTAGAGTATCAGGTGTTGAAGACAGAGAAAAATGACCTCAAAGTATCTTATTAAAATTTGAGTGCATAAAAGGACCAGCTACAAAGCAAAATTACTGAGTTGGAGTCACAGAAGGCCACCATAGAAGAAAGAGAAAAGCAATATCAAGTGCAAGTATCAAGTTTTAAGGGACAGATTGCTTCATTAACAACATCACTGAAGGATGCCAGTGAACAGAAGACTAATATCCAGCCTTTGAAGGAGCATGTCCTAGCTCAACGAAGAAGAATTCACCAACTGCAAATGTGTATTGAAGAAGAAAGATGTAAAATCTTACAGATAGATAGCAGGTTGGAATAAATTTTGGACATTACTTCATATTTTGTAGATAGATCTCAGGATATTTTGGAAGTCCTGGCTGGTAGGATAGTGTGGATAGAAACAAATGAAGAAACCCCTTCAGAACTACCAACTAAAGATCGACACAGCTTAAATCAAGATTACAACTTATTAGAGTTTGCAATAAATACTGCGGAGGAATTCAAGAAGACTGTGAAGAAAATGAGAGGAGCCTATGCTGAATACTGCAAAAGAGTGCTAGTCACCTAAAACAGATGCCAAGTTGCTGCAGAACAAAGACTGGATGCAATACTAGAACATGAGTTGTTCATCATAGAACAACTATAGAGCAGGTACCAGGAATATGAGCAGAAGATCCAAGGATCTAGATGAGTAGATCCTGAAGAATGCAGTAGCTCATGCAGCAGTCAGCATCCATTTACTTGAAGATCAGCTACACTTGAGTCCATCAAGAATAGAGGTGGTTAAGAATCAAGCTGCAAAGTATGAGATCAACATCTATTTTCTTGAACCCTCAGATTTTGAAAGCATAGTAGCAGAGGCCTAGGCGTGGAAATTTTTTATTAATGATCAAGGGGGGCCCTCTTCATAAAAGTGCTCGATTAAATTTTGTTCAAATGTAATATATCGTATAATGTATGAGCACTCACTACAGGACAAAAAATTTTGGATTGAAATATTAGGGAAGCCCAAAAGTCATTTTGGGGCAGCCCAAAAGTTTTGCCTTTTTGTATAAGTAGAGGAGAGTTAGATAGAGAAAATGAACTTTTCCCAGATAGATTTGTGAGACTATGTTGTAAGAAGAACTATTTCCTTTTGCAATAAAGAATTACAAGTTTCCTATTAGAGAAAGCTTGGTGGAAGATTTCAAATGCTGTGCTATGGATTTGTTGAATGTAAACTATTACATTTTCAGCTTGCATCCATTAACTGTGAGATCGTTCTAACTCTTTGAACCTATGTTCTTGTTATGAATGCGCTCTAGTTTATTCTATGAAATTCCACTATGAGTAATGAAGGATTTTCATAAACAATGAGCTATCTTGTTGTTCATATATCTATTAATGTTCATGTGTTTTGAATTAAGTAGCAGCTATCTGTGATTTTTCTTAATGCATGCGCAGAAATACATTACTCATTGATAAATGATAATCTTGCTCCCTAGGGATAGGTTAGATAGTTAGTTTTAGTTTCTTGTTGTGTGTGAACTAGATGCGAGAGAGTTAAGACGAGAGGTAAGAACCTGCGCATCACATTGTGACCGCTCCTCATATTCTCTATCAATCTGCATTTTTAGATAGGCACTTGCATATCATACTTAAATTCAAAAAACTAAAAAATATACACGGTGGATCAAGCCGTAGCCGGTAAAACCTTGTATTTTGTTACTTGACCTACGGTAGTCGGACCGTAAATCGGACGGATTCCCCATACCAAATAGTAACGGGCTAGTTGGGAACGTTTACTGGGGAGAATCCCTAACTGTTGTTACCTACGATTTTCCAGGTCTCAACGAGACCTCAATCTAGGTGGTTGTGAGGTGAAATGAGGGAGACATAAGCCACTAGATGCCATATCATTTGTGTTATTTAGAGAAGGGGGAAGTGAGGGAAGCTCACTACTTTTTTTAAACTAATTTAACATAACCTATTAACCTTATGTTAAGTTGTTCTTGAGTTGGTTTGTGAATGGACTCCAAGTGTGCTAAGATTCAACTAATCATATTTGTTAAGAGTGTTATCCCTCTTTTTAATTTCTAAAATTTCTCTCCTCTTTGAGTAGTTCTCTACTTTGGCTAATAGTTTTGTATTTTCCATACATATGTGCTGAGAAGTGTCGTGAAAGTGTTCTGCAAGAGATTATTTAGAAGATCAATTTTTGGATATGTTTGTCATTTGTTCTTTTATCTCACTCGTAGATTCCACCATGTTTTCACCAATATAGACTTTTCCACATGAGCATGGGATTTCATATACACCTTTTTGTTTTCTAGGATTGAATGAGTCCTTCATTGATTCTACAAATATCCTTATGTTGTTCATGGGATCGAAGTCTACCTTGATGTTTCTCTTTCTTAGGATTTTGGAAATTTGATTGGTGGTCTCCTTGATATAAGGCAAAGTGAGTTTTGGGATAGAAACTTCCCTATGTGTGTGTCTTATGTCCACTTCTTTATGGATTGCCTTACCAATTTTCCCATCATCAATACAATTATCGCAATTCCATAATGTCAGTCAAAATTATAACTGGTGAATGTGACTACTACAATCACAAAGATTAGAACGATAACATATATGTGCTAAAGCCACCCTTGATAACTTTTTTGATGTTGTTTGTATTTAAGTACATTCAACATGAAACTTAGAAATAAGAACTGAAATCCTTATCATAAATGAAGAGAAAGGAGTTGCAAACATGTTAGTAGAAACCAGAACAAAATGAGGATTAAAAAAAATAGAATAGAAGTTGATCTATTAACATAAGGTCAAAATTGAAAGTGAAGTTATGAGCATCTTTTCAACCAAAAATATATTAAATATGGAATAATAATTAGAGTATTAGTAATGGCTTGGAATTGTATTGGAACTTTGGACTTTGTAACTCTGATTAATGAAATACTTGTTGTTCAATTTATGAACTTTGGACTTTTGACTGCTAATAGTTCAATGCATGTGCATGGTTTTCATAACTTGCTTTATCCTATCTAATGAAGTTATAAAATTTATCATCATTTTCTAGCCATTAGATACTCAAAGGCATATATAGATCTTTTTTACCATTATAGTGGACTCTGTAACTTAGATTCTTAAATTCCTAAAGGGTGCTAGATCAATGGAAGAGAACTTGCTTTACAAGAAGGAGGTTGGTGGTTATATTTATATTTACCCATAAAAGAAACCAAAATACATACTCCACCTTATAGTTGTAGTGTTTTAATTCAAACTCTTTTATGAATAGTTATATTTTGCTTTACAAATTCTTGCACGTTTCTTGACTAGACAAAATTAAAAGTTGTTTCAAAGGAAAAAATTGTGATGGTCACATTCCTCATCTATACTCCCAAT
>LPNX011141313.1:126690-172488 GCA_001517045.1 Pseudotsuga menziesii | reverse complement strand
GTCTGACTGTGATACACCTATGATATGACATTGGATGGCCATGTTGAGTGAGAACCACATGACGACATAGTCCAAAGCATCTGTCTCGATCTCAAAGGGTTGTTCTAGATCTGGTAAGGTAAGGACAAATGTCGAACATACGCATTGCTTCAGATCCTCAAATGCATGTTTTTATGGCTTGGACCATATGAACTCGGCTTTAGATCCACCTTTGGTCACCTAGATAATGGGCCAAGCAATATTAGAAAATCCCAACACAAATCTGGGATAGAAGTTTGTAAGGCCTAGGAAGCTAGGAAGCTTTGTGAGAATTGTCGGGGTCAGCTAATCACGAATGGCTTGGATCTTGGTCGGATCTACATGAACATCATGTTCATCCACAATGTATCCTAGATACTGAACCCTTTCCATGCCAAATGAGCACTTCTCTAGATTGGCATATAACTTGTGATGTTGCAGGGTATCTAGGACCTAGTGGATATGCTGCAAATGTTCTACCCATGTTCTACTGTAGATGAGGATATCATATAGATATACGGACACAAAGGAATTGTTGAATGGCCGTAGAATGTCATCCATCATCCTCATGAAATTTGTTGGGGCATTAGTCAAGCGTAAAGGCATGACCAACCACTCAAAAAAGTCCTTCCTAAGATTTGAAGGTAGTCTTCCAAACATTGGTCTGCTCAATTGGCACTTGATGATAACCGGAATTCAAGTCAATCTTGTTGAAATGCTTGGCCCCCTTAACCTGGTCGAGGAGGTCGTCGATCTGGGGAATGGGATACCGATTCCAGACTGTGATCTTGTTTAGATCTCGGTAGTTAGTACAGAGTCGCCATGTCCCATATTTCTTATGTACCAACACAATTGGGCTCCCAGAAGGCAAGGAGATGGGCTCCCTTTTGGATTAACTCTTGAATCTGGTGGTTGATTTCTTCATTTTTTGAGAGGGAACACCTGTAAATTGGGACATTATGTAAATGAACACCATGGATCAAATCAATGGAATGCTTGACCTAACAATGTATTGGAACCTCGATAGGTGTGGCGAATATGTCTTTGTATGCTTACACGATCTTGTCCACATGTTTCTTCTATGTAGAGGTGTTCTGTGTGGAGGTGGTGGATGTTTCTATGATCTTTCGTTCACCCTCAGAACGAACCATGAAGAATACACATTTCCCTGCATGGGAGATTACCTTCCTACACTGCTTTGTTGTGATGAGAGACACTACAACAACATAAAGTGTTTCTGGTATCTTGTAGATTTTCTTTCCCAAAGTAATAATGACACTATGAGGTCTAGACTCATACACAACATGGCGTTTCCACATATATGGTTGTCCTAAAATAAAATCACAAACTTCAAGTGAGGAAACATCACACATTATCTCATCTTTGAAGGGCTTAATGCCATAGGATAGGCGACACTATTGACTGACGCAGATGTCTCGTCCATGGCTCATCCATCCAATGTTGTAGGGTTTGGGATGTGGAACCATCGAAAGCTTAAATATTTTGATGACCTCGACCAATATGAGGTTCTTTTGACTACCATTTTCAACAATGAAATGTAGGGGAGTCCCCTACACCCATAGTTGCAAATGGAAGAGGTGCTCCCCTTCCTTTAGCTCCTCTGACTCTTCTGGTTGGATCTTTGCGGTTGCGATTGTGACACTAGGTTCTGCGTCAATGATATACTTAACCCTTTATTTCTCTACATCAGTGTCTAAGTTAGAGTCTAGATCCAAGTATTTTGTCTCACCCAACAATGATTGTTTTGAGTGGAATTCATTAGTGAACTATGCTAGGGAATTTGTGGAACTCACACAACTTGTCGGTGTCCTTCTTCGATTTCTCGTTACCGTTCTTTGCCTCCGGTTTGGACTAGTTTTCGGGACTTTGTCTATTCTTTCTCTGTTCTTTGGCTTGTGAATTAGGGCCACTTTTTCCTGGCTTCTACTGCTGATTTGCAGACCAAAAATCCTGGTTATTATTTTGCTTAAACGTTTTTTCTTTCTTGACGACATATCAATAACCTTCTGCTAGTGAGGATATGTCTAGGAAGTTCATCTTTGACTGAATGTACCTGTGCATGCTACTGTGGTAATTTAGAACCAAGAGTCATTTAAATCTCAAATACCCAACTTTTAGCGTAGGGTATAGAATATATTTATATACTCTGACATCGTTTTGTCTCTCCTAGCATAATGTCGTCCACTGGGTGTATTGCTCATCATAGTTTCCAACAAGGTAGAATTCCTCTTTGATGGCATCGAAAAAATATTCCCAAGTTGGTTATGTATTGAATATCTTAGATCCATCCCTCACATACCTCTCACAATACCCATCCCACTAGTCTTTGACATGGGGGAGCCTGGGAGGGACTTAAGGAGCGTGAAGGTGATCTTTTCATTGTTGGAAAAATTTTGAACAAAGAAGTAACCCTCTAACATACTCAACCATTTTTCCGAAGCATCTGCATCTATATTTCCTTCAAATAAGGGGATTCCAAAGTTAACTTGTACCTTGAAGTTAGTATCACCCCCGAAATGGTTGCTCGTTGAAGGTGCATCCGCCATCGTTGACATTCTTCAAAGGATTTGGGTGAAGTTATCCATCATCTCGTTCATCTGTCAGTGTGAGGGATTCCTCAAACAATAGTTTAATAGGATCTCATGCTCCGTCATCTCTCTTTTCTTCTCCCTCCTTGTGAGGCTGCTTGGGATGATGAGAGGTATTTTGCCCAAGCTCAACTAGTTCAAGACCCAACTCTTGATATTCATATCTCGTCGATGGAATGCACTAAGAAACCACAAGAGCATAAATCTATAATACCACTAATCCAGATTTATGTGAGAATGAGATAAAAGAGCATATGTATATTCACATACATAGATATATGGCAATAAACACAGTGATACAGTAAATTCATATTCTATCGAATGAATGAAATAGAACAAACTATAAAACAAAAGAAGCTGGAATGGTGGTAGTTGTATCTATGAGAAGAGATGTAGCAACTATGCTCACTCATGACAAGATGAATACAAAAGGAAGCCAAAGGGCCTTTCATCATAAATACTTGGAGAGGAACTTTTATGATGCACTTGTACCCAACACACCTTCAGGTGTACCCTAGGGAGAGAGGACCAATGTTTCAACCAAGATGGGTTTTATTGAGCGATAGAGGTCATGGTTGGACTCTTTTGTCTTCCTTTAAGGGTACTATGGTTTAATAACACTGCCAAATGCTGTCTAAAGAGGTTTTTAACCTCATGGTTGGTGTTTGAGGCCCTTAAGAGTTTACCACTGGGTATCATGGCTCCATATCTTGCTTGCATGCTCTAGTGTCCTCAGTTTCATCTTCGTGACACCCGTCTTTAGTTGCGACCACTTTGTATGCCCTCCAAGCCCTTCATTCAGTGGGTCCTTTCTCTCCTTGCCCTTTTTACCTCAGAGGAACACATCCTCCATGCCAGGCCATTTCCGTGCTTTGAGGAGGGCATTGAGGGATTTTACAGCATTCTAGGGGTTAGATGGGGCATAACTCCCTCCCTCTATCTCACTTCGACTTTTGTTTGGAGTGATTCTCTTATTTGAGCGTGTTTTGGCACCTGGGGATGCAAATACCCCAAGTAGCCTACCTTAAGCCTTCCTTAGGCTATATTTTATTATTATTTTCTTTTAATTTCAAGTTGACATTTAATTTACTTATTTTAAGGCATGTCGCCCTGTATTTTATCTATAAAAGTGAGTGTTAGATTATATAAATAGATCTACCAACTTTCATTTGTAAATAAGAACTTATGGGATAAATCACTATGCACTTGTTTTGCCCTTCTTAGGGTTTCTCTGGATGGATGCAATCCTCTTGAAGAATTTTTATGGTTTATGTAAGCTATTTTTCTGGCAATTCTTTGGTGAATCTCTGCTTTTGGTGATGCTTCGATTTGTTGAATGAACAAAAGAACGAGGAGGTCATTCTTCTTACCTTCTTGTTTGGATGTTGGTATATGTGCATGTTTGAGTCTCAGTGGTATCCTTAGAGCTTCACTTTTCCCTAGGATAGGCCATTACCTTTCCTTCCTGTCACCTTAGAAATTAGTGACACGCCTTCATGTGAGGGTTCCCTAGGGTTTCTCCTTAATTTTCCTAAGCTAGTTGCTTGACCTAGGACCCTTCCTCACTAGGTTATCCCTCCTCCTAATAATCCCTAGGTTGGGTAGGGATTGTGCTAGGGTTTACCTAGGTCCTCACAATGCTCTCTTGCAAAGCCTATTCTAGGGTTAGTCTTAGGTTAGTTTATCACAGTTTTAGGTTAGTTAAGGTTAGTTATATTAGAGAAGTAGGTTAGGGATATCCCTAACCATACCCAACCTAGATATCTCTACCTTAACTGAACCCTTTCTCCCTAGAAACCTCACAACCTTAGTTTTACCTCCCTTCGTTGTTGCCTTAAATATTTTCCATGACCCACGTTAGCTGCTCTAGCAGGCCTATTCAATCCCTATCATCCCCCTTCCTTTTTTCAACCTAGTGACGGCCTCCATTTTCCTTGCTTCACTTATTTTTAACTCTCCTTACACCCGTGAGTCAACTCGAAGGGAAATCCTAGGGCTACATCCATTCAGCATCCCACTACTTCATCGTTATTCCACCTTTCACTAGACACTCTCATAACTTTGGCTTCTCCCTCTTTCTCCTAGACCCTTCCTGCCATACCTTTCATTCCATGCGTTCTTCCTTCCTCCCTTGTTGTGACCAACTCCTTCACTCCCACATGGCCTTCACACCTCCTCCCACAGGCTACCTTTTTCTCCAGCCTGCTCTTATCTCATCCACACAACACCCTTTTTCGTGTTTCCCTAGAAGCCTCCTCTCTCGGTCCTATTATCGATGCCTCCACTATAGCCTTGGCATGATTACCTTCAATAGATTCACAGGTTCTCGAGCACTCCTGAGAAGAGCACTCATCTCGTAGTTGGAGCTAGTGTTACTTTGCACTTGTTCCCAAAGCACCTTCAGGTGTAATCCAGGGAGAGAGGGCCAATTTTTCGACTAGGAGGGGTTTTATTAAACGATGGAGGTCATGACTGGACTCTTTGGTCTTCCATTAAGGGTATTATGGATTAATGTCACTGTTGAATTCCCTCTAGAGAGGTTTTTAACCTCAAGGTTGGTGTCTAGGGCCCTTAAGAGTTGACCACTGGGTCTCATGGCTCCATATCCTGCTTGCACGCTCTGGTGGCCTCTACTTTAGCTTCGAGACACCTGTCTTCAGTTGCGGCCACTTAGTACACCCTCATGTCTCTTCAGTTAGTGGGTCCTTACTCTCCCTGACCTTCTTACCTCAGAGGAAGACATCCTCCATGCTGTTAGGATTATTAATCCACCCTTTGTCTCCTTTTGAACACATAAATTCTATTTGTTTAATTTCCCTAGATTAGCTCATCACTTTACCCGTGCATGGGGGACATGACTAATGGACAACTGCCACTTACTGCACCTGTTTTCATGCATTCTAGAGCTCCAGGAATCAATCCCTATTTTATACGAACCCACTCGGAGTTCCACCAGCAGTGTCCAACAGTTCACCCCAGTAGGTAATTATCCTCAGTTAAACTCTGATTCCCATCAGTTAGATCACTTCTAGTGACTTTAGCACTAGTTTGCATGATTCATGGGAACATGGGTGCCTTTGCTCACCTACCCATTCAGTTAACTGATTGTAATTGATTGTAACTGGTTATTAACTAATTTGGTGATCTGTAGTTTCACTAGTTAGTTATTTATGGTTATTATTTCACTTCTAGTTATCTCTAGAGTCAGTCTAGGTTGGTAGATCCAATTTCCTGAGAAGGTATTCGAATTATTCATTGATGTTGTATTATATATTCACCCATAATGTGAAAATGATTAATGGAATATTTATTATATTGTTCTTCAATTATTCTCTTCTTTATTTCTCTTGTGCAATTTATGTGAAGATTGTTTTTGGCCCAAGATCTACCTGCCAGAATCTAATATGGGATCAGAGCTTGGTCAGGCTAAAAACAAATTGTCTTTCTAGTTTTGTGTAGGTATTCAGTTCTCTCACCAGCAGCAAAGCAGAAGAGCATGGATCTACCTAAGATAGTACCCTTGAATTCATTCAATTATTATGAATCGAAATCCAAGATTGAGATACTATTGTGCAGCAGAGGTCTCTACAGAGTTACTATGGCCTTAGAAATAAAGTGTAATGCTCTTGCTGAGAAAGAAAGGTGGCATAACACGAAGGATGAAACTTATGGCTTGCTTTGTCTCTCTCTCTCTCCCAAATTTATTTTTCATCTTGATGGCTTGACAAGCCCTAATGAATTCTGGATCAAACTTGAATCCCTCTACGGAAAGCAAGATGATCTTAGAGGACATCAATTAGAGAATGAGTCAATCTCATTGAGACCAAGTGAATTCGAAACCATTGAGGAATTCATCACCAAGTTTAGCTCACTTGTGATTTTTCTCAAGCAGTGTGGGATTACAAAGGAATAAGATCAGTTAATCCTTTCCATTCTATCAAAGCTAGGTCCGGAATACTCAGTTTTTGTGTCAACATTCTATGCTACTAATCTTGCAGTTCGAAATTGGAGGATGCCATCCTTGGATGCATTCATAGATTGTCTCACACAAGAGAAAGTCAAGCTGATTCAAATGGGGACTCTCAATACCTCAAAGTATCATGTGCTTGCTGCTATTGGAAGAAAGAATCTCAAGGCCAAAGGAAAGCTAAAAATGAAGGAGAAAAAGCCAAAGTCAGACTCTAAAGATGAAGGTTCTAACTCTACTGATGAAGGCTCACATTTCAAGAAGAAGGGAAATAAGAAAGGAATATCTTAGTGTACCTATTGAATAAAATATTCTCACAATGAAAATTCTTTCTTTAAAAAGAAAATGGACATCATGACTCAGTTTCTCGAAAGAAACAACATTGATGTGCCAGATTTTGCAAGAAGGGAAAAATCTGTTGATCCCCAGGATAACTATAACACTGTGCAATTCAAAAGGTAACCATGGTCATGCATTGGTTTCTAGAATAAAGTATGTTTCTGATGTCTCTGATTTTTATACTCATTATGATATATCAGAATCAGAAATCTATTTTCCTCCCCTTGAAAAATTACCTATCAGTCTCCTAGTGCCATCTCCTCTCAATACTAGTTTTTTACCACTAGTTTCTGACTTGTCTTCATCCAAATCCTTCAAAATCCATTCAGATTATTCTTTATCTGATCTGGAATATGATTTGAAGCCTGATATGTATGATATGACACATCTGTCCCATCCATTTGATACTCAAAAGACCCTACAACTACCAAACTCCTCAGTTGGTAAAATAGTCAAATCCATAGTTTCCAATATTGTATCACTGGTGAAAGTTGTTATCATGTCGTTGATTTGTATAATTGGTTGGTTTTCATTATCATTGGATATAATTTGGATGCTATTACAAACATTTGGGTCTGATATAACTTTTATTAGTTTGAATTTTAGATAATTGTACTCACCAGATTTTCCAAATTGTCAATGTAGACTAGTTGAACCTAGTATTCCTACTGTACCTCAACCAGTTTTTGGAGCCACTATACCTTGGTTTCTTGCTTCTCCATATCAGTTAATCTATGATATATCAGAGCCTAATAAGATCTATTACATAATTATAAAGGTTTCACATCAGTTTGGAAACAAGGTTCATGATCGGGTTCACCATTATGCAGCTAAACTAGAAATTGTGCCTGCCAATTTCATTGATGTTCTTTGGTTAGGAGATGGATGCAAAGATCTCTTTTCCATATCTGATTTTATGTTCAGATCTGATATTTTATGTTTTCACATCAAAGAGCACTCATTTGATTATCCTTCATCACCAAAAGATGATCTACAAGGGGCTTCTCCTCGTGCCTTTTTTCTACACCACATTCAAAATCTGATACATGATCAAGGCATATACAACAACTCTACAAAGTTTTTCACCAAGAAGAAATACATCCAGCTTATTCAAGTGAAGAACAAAGACGGAGTGAATATATTTATTTAAAATTATGTGCTATGTCCATTTTTTAGGAAGGATTTTCCCCATGCGGTTTTGCCTTTTTCCTCATTTTTTCAAGGATAAATAATTTTTTCATTTAGACTATAATGGGTGACCTTTGGTATTAGTTACCAGGGCCCAAGTAGTCCAAGTTAGGATTAAAGGGGGGTTTTAGGATTATTAATCCTCCCTTTGTCTCCTTTTGAACACATAAAGTCTATTTGTTTAATTTCCCTAGCTTAGCTCATCACTTTACTAGTGCATGGAGGAGATGACTAATGGACAACTGCCACTTACTGCACATGTTTGCATGCATTTTGGAGCTCAAGGGATCAATACCTATTTTATAAGAACCCACTCGGAGTTCCACCAGCAGTGTCCAACACTTCACCCCAGTAGGTCATTAATTATCCTCAGTAAAATTCTGATTCCCATCAGTTAGATCACTTCCAGTGACTCTAGCACTAGTTTGCATGATTCATGGGAACATGGGTGCCTTTACTCACCTACCTATTCAGTTAACTGATTGTAACTAAGTGTAACTAGTTATTAACTAATTTAGTGATATGTAGTTGCACTAGTTAGCTATTTATGGTGATTCTTTCACTTCTAGTTATCTCTAGAGTCAGTCTAGGTTGGTAGATCCAACTTCCTGAGAAGGTATTCAAATTATTCATTGATGTTGTATTATATATTCACCCATAATGTGAATAACGATTAATGGAATATTTCTCATATTGTTCTTTAATTATTCTCTTCTTTATTTCTCTTGTGCAATTTATGTGAAGATTGTTTTTGGCCCAAGATATGCCTGCCAGAATCTAATACATGCCATGCCATTTATGTGATTTGAGGAGGGCGTTGAGGGATTTTACAAAATTCTAGGGGTTATATGGGGCATAACGACGTCCCTCGAGCTCACTCCGGCCTTTCGTTCAGAGTGATTTGCTTATTTTAGCGTGTTTTGGCACCTGGGGATGCAAATACCCTAGGTAGCCTACCTTAAGCCTACATTAGGCTATATTTTACTTATTATTTTCTTTTAATTTCAAGTTGACATTTAATTTACTTATTTTAAGGCATGTCGGCCTGGATTTTATTTGTAAAAGTGAGTGTGAGAGCATATAAATAGATCTCCTCACTTTCATTTGTAAATTAGAACTTATGGGATAAATCACTATGCACTTGTTTTACCCTTCTTAGGGTTTCTATGGATGGATGTGATCCTCTTGAAGAGGTTTTCTAGTTAATGCAAGATATTTTTTTGGAAATTATTTAGTGAATCTCTGCTTTTGGTGATTCTTCAATTTGTTGGATGAACACAAGCATGCAGAGGTCAGGATTCTTACCTTCTTATTAGGATGTTGGTATATGTGCATGTCTGAGTCTTAGAGGTAGCCTTAGAGATGCACTTTTACCTAGGATAGGCCATTACCTTTCCTTCCTATCACTTTAGAAATGAGGGGAACGCCTTCTGGTGAGGGTGCCATAGGGTTTCTCCTTAGTTTTCCTAAGCTAGTTGCTTGACCTAGGACCCTTCTTCACTAGGTTAACCCTCCTCCTAAGAAGCCCTAGGTTGGGTAGGGCATGTGCTAGGGTTTCCCTAGGTCCTCATAACTTTCTCTTGCAAATCCTAGTGTAGGGTTAGTCTTAGGTTAGTTTAGATCAATTTTAGGTTATTTCTTAGGTTAGTTTTATTGGAGAACTAGGTTAGGGCTAGCCCTAACCAGACCTAACCTAGATCTCACTACATTAACTAAACCCTTTCTCCCTAGAAACCTCACAACCCTAGTTTTACCTCCCTTTGTTGTTGCCTTAAATATTTTCCCTGGCCCACGCTAGTTTCTCCAGCAGGCCTATTCAGTCCCTAGTGCCCCCCTTCTTTTTTTCTCCCTAGCGAAGACTTCCATTTTCCTCGCTTCACTTATTTTTAACTCTCCTTGCACCCATGAGTCATCTCCAAGGGAAATCGTAGGGCTGCGTCCATTTAGCATCCTGCTACTGCACTGTTATTCCACCTTTTACTGGACACTCTCATAACTCTGGATGCTCCATGTTTCACCTAGACCCTTCTTGCCATACCTTTCATTACACATGCTCTTCCTTCCTCCATTTTTGTGACCATCTCCTTCACTCTCGCGTGGCCTTCACACATCCTCATGCGGGTTGCCTCCTTCTCCATCCTGCTCTTATCTCCTCCACACAAACCCCTTTTTTGCGTTTCCCTAGTGACCTCCTCTCCCGCTCCTCTTATCACTGCCTCCACTACAGCCTAGGCTGGCTTACCTCCAGTATCGACCCACTCTTCCACTTCATGCTTGGTCATTCTTCTCAGCATCACCAAGATCCCCCAAGGTGTCATAAGGTGTTGCGGTACTTATTATTCCTCCCACATGTGTGCGTTATCAGGAAACCCTTCACATCGTATACTGAGTCATCCTTTCACCCTCGAAGGACTGCCCTTACAATGGCAGTCCTCCCATTCTATTTTCAAAGGATTTTACGGAATGATGGATTTAGACTACACAAATTAAACTGTTACTTCCTTTGTCATTGCTTTTACAATGTGTAACAATGTTGAAATAATCTAAAAGTTAGTGAATGGTTCAACGAATACTGGGTCACATGCAGTTATACAAGTATAAATGACAAAATGATGTCAATTATTATTGTTGTGCAAGTTAATGCCTTTTATTGATATATAATGTCTCTGATTTTAACTGATGCACATTGTTGCATATCTATTTCTAATTAACATATGATAAAAAACAGAAGACTCGGGAGCAGTATCTGTCTCATAGTTTGACATACCGTAATTATTAGGTCACATAGTTACTTTGAACACTCGTACCAAACTGATATTTGTCATCCATCTATTATTAAATTGCATATTTATTTGAGTCCATGTAAGGAACTGGTCACTAACTCACGTACATGCAAGATATATTTTTGTGTTTAACTGTCTTTGCAAGATCGAAATAGGGCTCTCCCTAGGAGGTTTTGAATTTCGAAGAATTCCGGGATTAGTGATTGAGGTGACAATGGTCACTCTTCCTGCATAGATTTACCGGTGGCTAGGTGTGCCATTTCGACTAGTAACATTTTGGTGCTGTTTTGGGGGACCTCAAACTTGTTGAGGTGAATCACACCCTGGCAAGAACGACATCCGATAAGAAAAATTGAGGTAAGTCTTTCTGGGTATTTTGAAAACATTATTGAAGACTAATCT
Source organism: Pseudotsuga menziesii (assembly GCA_001517045.1). Taxonomy (NCBI): domain Eukaryota; kingdom Viridiplantae; phylum Streptophyta; class Pinopsida; order Pinales; family Pinaceae; genus Pseudotsuga; species Pseudotsuga menziesii. Next base: position 161,182 of record LPNX011141313.1, on the reverse strand, counting down.
TGCAGATCTTACTTGGTGACTCAACAAATAAAATCCCAACAAGGATTAACACTTTGGTAAGTCTTAAAGTCTTGATTATATTTGATTGCATACATTTTTTTTAAAGGAGTAACCTACAAGCTTACCTGGTGACTCCACAAAGAGCTTAGCCCATCCCATCTATCAAGTATGCCCTTGTTTTATTTAGTACTTTGGAAAGATTTTCTTAAATAACCTAACATGTTTCTTCTGGCGACTCCAATCAAAGAAAAATAAAAGAAGTACTCTATAAATACGGGGAAGCCTAATGAGATGGCATCCAATTATTAATTCTGGATGGACATATTGGACTTCTCATGCATTTCAGGTTTCCCACAGAAGTATGCCATTTGATATGGTGGGAAGGAAATTTTCCCATTGTTCCAGCAGTATAAGAGCCATGTAGCATCCCATGTGCAAACATTCATGCAATTCATCTGGGAAAGTAATATCATAATATCGTGCACAAAGACATCAAGATGAGGCTATTTATTCTATCTCTTCACCTAGAAGACAACTTGTTTGTCAGAAATTGGTATCAGGGTTTTCCTTGAATTTTTTTTCTTCACTCAGGAAATTCATTAATGCATTCAGCACGGATTGGGATTACGGTGTCAAAGAACAGGAAAGAAATGCCATGATCGAAAGAATATGGGAAGAAACCCTAGAAAAAATCTAGACTCAAGATTATTCAAGAAAAGGAACCAAAGATTATATTCCATTCGAGTTTGAACATCATAATAATTCGACCGCCGCAGAAATGGAAATTGATTTCACTCCTCTTAATCTATCAGCTTTCCTAGAATACTCAGATGAGCTACCAGAGGCATTCTGGAATTCCTTCAAGGGTGACCATTATAATTCCATGCATCATGTGGAATGGTTTATGACTTTGGATTCAGAATATGGTATTAAAGAAGAAGAATATGTTTACATGCGATAATTTTTCCTTCACCTGGGAGGAAAGGACCTGGCTTGGTTTGTGGGCCTAGATAAAGGAACGATATCATCATTTGCAGAATTGGTGGAAACATTTTGTAACCACTAGGATTTAGGGCACCATGATGAATGGATACCTGATGTCAATCATGCGAATGACTTGTTCAGTAAGGAATCCCAAAGAAAAGATCACGCCGAAGCAGTCATTTTTCAAGTTCTAATTAATGATACCTTAAGCATGATAGATAAAGCTTCTCAAGCAGATGAATATGATGATGGTCCCATATACGATGATTCAAAATTCATAATTGAAGAAGCTAAGGAACATAAAGATAGGATGAGTCCTCCCTTCCAATATACAAAAAATCCTTGTCACATACTAGATCTTTGGGAACATAATGACATGAATTCTGAGGAAGATGGTTATTGGACATTTATGGGTCCGCCTTTTTATGATTCCTTGAGACCATGTAGCATTGTCTCCATTTTTATTTTTTGCAGTGATAATGAGAAGCATGAGGAATTCACTTAGGAAGAGCCAGAAATTGACACTATTTGGGACGAGTAACTCTCAGCCACCTCCAACAAGGATGTTGAATACATAACTGATGAAGACCTTGTTAAAAGAGATATGATCATTCATTCCCCTTATGAGGCCAATGACAAAGAATGGCTCAATCCTTTTGATTCCATAAATGAAGATGGAACAAAACCAGTATGTGTAGATAACTGTTATATGTAGATGGCCCATTATAATGAAAAGTTTGAAGTTTTGGAACCACTTATCGCTGGTGATTCTTCCATAATGTCACTGTCATACTCATCCTGCAGTGAGGAAGCATGTCGCATAGAGGATTCTTTTTTCAGATATTCAACATATGATGAGCCTAGGTTATCACTTTCAATTGTGCCCCTCAATAAGTGTAGAAGAAGTTGTTCAACCTTCTCTACCCTACATAGGAAATTCCTTAATGATACATATAAACAAGATCGAGGAAGGTAGGTGGACATGTATGATTTTAATCCCTCAGTTTCATAATATTTATTGTTTATCTTTTCATTTGAAGCATGAAGGTATGCATTATATAGTTGAGAATTTCAAAAGTTCAAGGATTATTGGGGTCACTAACATGATTGTGCAAAAGATAAGCAATATACATGTATGTACAAAGAAAAGCTTGAGTAAATGCAGAGACATGTTGCGGCTCACATGTGAATATTTGCAAATTCCAACTCCACGTATAGTCTCCCAATGGGCGAGTTTCAGGCCAAATTTTTTTGTAGATATGTATGATGGAGGTATCCCATACATATGTCTGCTAGAAGAATGGATCAATAAAGCTTGTCAGAGTGATGCTTCTCCATGGCACCAGTTTCAAGTTTTCCAAGACCCTAGGATTGCATCCATTTAGCATCCTGCTACTTCACCGTTATTCCACCTTTCGTTGGACACTCTCATAAATCTGGCTGCTCCCTATTTCTCCTAGACCCTTCTTTCCACACCTTTTGTGCCACACGCTCTTCCTTCCTCCCTTGTTGCGTCCATCTCCTTCACTCTCATGTGGCATTCACACCTCCTCTCATGGGTTGCCTCCTTCTACAGCTTGCTCTTATCTCCTCCACACGACCCCATTTTTTGCGTTTCCCTAGCAGCCTCCTATGTCGGTCCTCTTATCACTACCTCCACTACAACCTTGACAGGATTTCCTCAAGTATTGAACCAATATTCCACTTCGTGCTCGGTCATTCTTTCGAACATCACCAAGATCCCCCCCCGAGGTGTTGTAAGTGTTGCAGTACTTATTCTTCCTCCCACAAATCTGCGTTATCAGGAATCCCTCCACATCGTATACTGATGTGTCCTTTCACCCTCGAAGGACTGCCCTTACAGTGGAATTCCTCCCATTATATAGCCGATTGTTCCTTTCGTTTTCCTTATCCCTCCTTGCAAGGGGACATACAAAGGATTTGATGGAATGATGGTTTTATACTACAACAAGTAAATTTTTACTTCTTTTGTCTTTTCTTTTACAACGTGTAACAATGTTGACATAATCCGAAAGTTAGTGAATGGTTCAGCGAATACTGGATTGCATGCACTTATATAATTATAAATGCCAAAATGATGTCAATTATTATTGCTATGCAAAATTAATGTTGTTTACTGCTGTATAAAGTCTTTGATTTTAACTGATGTACATTATTCTATATCTATTTTGAATTAACATATGATAAAAAACTGAAGACTCAGGAGCAGTATCCGTCTCATAGTTTGACATTCCACAATTATTAGGTCACAGAATTACTTTGAACACTCATACCAAACTGATATTTGAAATCCATCTATTATTAAATTGCATATTTATTTGACTCCATGTAAGGCACTGGTCACTAACACACATACATGCAAGATCTATTTTTGTGTTCAAGTGTCTTTGCAAGATCAAAATAGGGCTCTCCCCTAGGAGGTTTCGACTTCTGAATAAGTATGGGATTAGTGATTGAGTTGACAGTGGCCACTCTTATCGCATATATTTATCGACGGCTATGCCTACAATTATGACCGGTAATAGACAGAAAACCCTATACCTAACCCTAGGAGATGAATCATCATAAATTTTGTGGCCCCAAGGTGGTTAGTTGAACAATCAACTTCTTGGGGTCATAATTTTTGCATACGATATATGTTTGGGGAGCTCAATAGCCCATTGGAAAGGTCTATCCGATCTTTACAACATTTCAATGGGGCTAAATGGAATGTTTAAATATCCATTTGAACCCCCCCTTGAATCGCCAAAAAATGTCATTTAGAGCCTCAAAACAGCCCCAGAAGTTTGGGACACGAATAACCGTAGAAAATTACAAGAAAATTTCCAAAATGAAATTTCTTTTTGACCCAGTGGAATAGATGATAGCCACCTATACCCATCTAGATCATATTTGGTCATTAATTGTGACAATTAATGACCAAATATACGACCAATTTAATGACAAAAATTATGACCAAATTAATGACCACAAGACAACCTATAAATGACCAAACTAAACATGACCACATTTTTTGTCATGTGATAAGAGACCGAAAATTAGACACCAAAACTAGCATTTGATCATTTATATTCAAATTTTGGTCCCTTATCTCTCATTTTTTGGTCACTTATCTCTCTTTTTTTGGTCACTAATTTAGTCGTTTTAGTCATTTTATATGCGAATTTTGGTAACTTATCTCTTACTGTTTGCTCACGTATCTCTCATTTTTTGGTTGCTAATTTAATCATTTTAACCGATATTGCAATATCATTAGTGCACAGAGTAATATAACCACCAACCTCCTTCTTGTAAAGCAAGTTCTCTTCCATTGAGCTAGCACCCTTTAGGAATTTGAGAACCTAAGTTACAGAGTCCACTATAATGGTAAAAAAGATCTATACATGCCTTTGAGTATCTAATGGCTATAAAATGATGATAAGTTTTATAAGTTCATTAGATAGGATAAAGCAAGTTATGAAAACCATGCACATGCATTGAACTATTAGCAGTCAAAAGTCCAAAGTTCATAAATTGAACAAAAGGTATTTCATTAATCAGAGTTACAAAGTCCAAAGTTCCAATACAATTCCAAGCCATGACTAATACTCTAATTATTATTCCATATTTAATATATTTTTGGTTGAAAAGATGCTCATAACTTCAATTTCAATTTTGACCTTATGTTAATAGATCAACTTCTATTCTATTTTTTTTATCCTCATTTTGTTTTGGTTTCTGCTAACATGTTTGCAACTCCTTTCTCTTCATTTATGATAAGGATTTCAGTTCTTATTTCTAAGTTTCATGCTGAATGTGCCTAAATACAAACAACATCAAAAAAGTTATCAAGGGTGGCTTTAGCACATATATGTTATCGTTCTCATCTTTGTGATTGTAGTAGTCACATTCACCAGTTATAATTTTGACTGACATTATGGAATTGCGATAATTGTATTGATGATGGGAAAATTGGTAAGGCAATCCAGAAAGAAGTGGACATAAGACACGCACGTAGGGAAGTTTCTATCCCAAAACTCACATTGCCTTATATCAAGGAGACCACCAATCAAATTTCCAAAATCCTAAGAAAGAGAAACATCAAGGTAGACTTCGATCCCATGAACACCATAAGGATATTTGTAAAATCAATGAAGGACTCATTCAATCCTAGGAATCAAAAAGGTGTATATGAAATCCCATGCTCATGTGGAAAAGTCTATATTGGTGAAAACATGGTGGAATCTACGAGTGAGCTAAAAGAGCAAATGACAAACATATCCAAAAATTGATCTTCTAAATAATCTCTTACAGAACACTTTCACGACACTTCTCAACACATATGTATGGAAAATACAAAACTATTAGCCAAAGTAGAGAACTACTCAAAGAGGAAAGAAATTTTAGAAATAAAAAAGAGGGATAACACTCTTAACAAATATGATTGGTTGAATCTTAGCACACTTGGAGTCCATTCACAAACCAACTCAAGAAAAACTTAACATAAGGTTAATATGTTATGTTAAATTAGTTTAAAAAAAGTAGTGAGCTTCCCTCACTTCCCCCTTCTCTAAATAACACAAATGATATGGCATCTAGTGGCTTATGTCTCCCTCATTTCACCTCACAACCACCTAGATTGAGGTCTTGTTGAGACCTGGAAAATCGTAGGTAACAACAGTTAGGGATTCTCCCCAGTAAACCTTCCCAACTAGCCCGTTACTGTTTGGTATGGGGAATCCATTTGGTTTACGGTCCAGCTACCGTAGGTCAAGTAACAAAATACAAGGTTTTACTGGCTATGGCTCTGTCCACTGTGTATATTTTTAGTTTTTTGAATTTAAGTATGATATGCAAGTGCCTATGTAAAAATGCATATTGATAGAGAATACGACGAGCGGTCACAATCTGATGCGCAGGTTCTTACCTCTCGTCTTAACTCTCTCACATCTAAATCACACACAGCAAGAAAACTAAAAATAACTATCTAACCTATCCCTAGAGAGCAAGATTATCATTTATCAATGAGTAATGTATTTCTGCACATGCATTAAGAAAAATCACAAATAGTTGTTACTTAATTCAAAACACATGAACATTAATAGATATATGAACAATAAGATAGCTCATTGTTTATGAAAAGCCTTCATTACTCATAGTGGAAATTTCATAGAATAAACTAGAGCGCATTCATAACAAGAACATAGGTTCAAAGAGTTAGAATGATCTCACAGTTAATGGATGCAAGCTGAAAACGAAATAGTTCACATTCAACAAATCCATAGCACAAGATTTGAAATATTCCACCAAGCTTTCTCCAACATGAAACTTGTAATTCTTTATTGCAAAAGGAAATAGTTCTTCTTACAACATACTCTCACAAATCTATCTGGGAAAAAGTCCTTTTCTCTATCTAACTCTCCTCTACTTATACAAAAAAGAAAAACTTTTGGACTGCCCCAAAATGACTTTTGGGCTTCCCTAACATTTCAATCCAAATTTTTTTGTCCTGTAGTGAGTGCTCATACATTATACGATATATTACATTTGAACAAAATTTAATAGAGCACTTTTATGAAGAGGGCCCCGCTTGATCATTAATAAACGTTTTCCATGCCTGGGCCTCTGCTGCTATGCTTTCAAAATCTGAGGGTTCAAGAAAACGGATGTTGATCTCATACTTTGCAGCCTGATTCTTAACCACCTCTATTCTTGATGGATTCAAGCGTAGCTGATCTTCAAGTAAATGGATGCTAACTGCTGCATGAGATACTGCATTCTTCAGGATCTTCTCATCTAGATCTTTGGATCTTCTGCTCATCTTCCTGGTACCTGCTCTGTAGTTGTTCTATGAAAAACTCATGTTCTGGTATTGCATCCAGTCTTTGTTCTGCAGCAACTTGGCATCTTTTTTAGGTGACCAGCACTCTTCTGCAGTATTCAACACATGCTCCTCTCGTTTTCTTCACAGTCTTCTTGAATTCCTCCGCAGTATTTATTGCAAACTCTAATAAGTTGTAATCCTGCTTTAAGCTATGTTGATCTTTAGTTGGTAGTTCTTTAGGGGTTTCTTCATTGGTTTCTATCCACACTATCCTACCAGCCAGGACTTCCAAAATATCCTGAGATCTATCTACAAAATATGAAGTAGTGTCCAAGATTTCTTCCAACCTGCTATCTATCTGTAATATTTTACATCTTTCTTCTTCAATACACATTTGCAGTTGGTGAATTCTTCTTCGTTGAGCTAGGACATGCTCCTTCAAAGGCTGGATATCAGTCTTCTGTTCACTGGCATCCTTCAGTGATGCTGTTAATGAAGCAATATGTCCCTCAAAACTTGCTACTTGCACTTGATATTGCTTTTCTCTTTCTTCTATGGTGGCCTTCTGTTAATCCAACTCAACAATTTTTCTTTGTAGCTGGTCCTTTTCTGCACTCAGAGTTTCATATGATACTTTGAGGTCATTTTTCTCTGTCTTCAACACCTGATACTCTAGTTGTAGCCTCTGTAATTCATCTAGGCTGTTCTGAGCATATTTTTATTTTCTCTCCATGGAAACTTCTAAGGTCATCTTGTTTGCATGCAGATTCTGGAGTTCTGCCTTTGAAGTCCTCACTTCATTCTGCATGTCTTCAAATTTCCTCTTCAGCTTATAACCTTCATCTCTTTCTTTCTTCAGTGTTTCTTTTAACTGAGCAACATTCTTTCTTGGTTGCTCCAGATCCGTCATCAGTCTTTCTACATTATTTTCAATGGCTTGGGTTAATGCCACCCCAGCTCTTGCTGTTAATCTCGGATATGCATCTATTCCATACACCAAAGTTTTATCAGTTATCATGTTACCTGATTGTCCTCCTGTTTCAATCTTTCTTTTAGTTCTTTTGACAATCCTCTTCTTCTCCTTGTCATAGAAGATAGTGCTAAGATTAGGAACCTCTTCTCCTTCTTTATGCATAAAAGGTATCAAATTAAATCCAGAAAAAACAACTTGTTCTTGAGTGCTGCCAGAAGCTATAGCAGGTTCTTGAAGATCGGGATTATCCCGTCCATGCCCTTGATCTTTCTGATCATGTGCCCCTTGTGCATCCACCTGTTCAGTAGTTTGCTGGTCTGTTTGTGATCTTGTTAACCTCTGACCCTCGCTTTCTTCTTGTTTTTTCTTTATCTCTGCATCTTCCTTCTTCTTTCTTTCCTCCTCTTCTTGCTTTAGCCAACCTTCTGCCTCTTGCGCTAGCCTTCTAGCATCTTCTTCTCTTTTTATGTCCTCTTCTTCTTCAGCTGCATTCTTTGTGGTTTTGCCCTTACCGCCCATAATGGTGATCTTCTGTTTAAATCTCTTCTTCAATGCAGTCATATTCTTTGCATTTCTGAAGATTTCTTCATCCTTGTCCCAGAAATTTGTGTATTCAAAATGAACATTACTTATTTGCAATGCTCTACAACTTTATTTTGGGAGTCATTCCTATGGAAGTTCATTTCACCAAAATGAAAGTGCTCCAGTTCCTGCACGAATTTTGCAGTCTGTTTAACTTTTGTAAACTTATAACTCCCCAACCTGAAAGGTATGGCAGGATATGCTGCCTTCTTATGTTCGAACAAGAAGCTTCCAACACCATCAATGTATACCTGCCTAACTGCTTCCTTATGTAACACATAATCAATGGTATATTTGGGGAGTAGAGAAGGTGCCCTAGAACCACCATGCATTCTAATATACATCCCCTCGTCAGTCAGATAATAACTTCCATATTCTTCAATAACCTTGAATGCCTCCTTGGACATGCAGTTGCATTTTGTTAAGAAGATTAAAGTGTACAAAGGCATAATGAAATGTTCACATATCTCTTTGTAGTGGATATAATATTTGTGTGCCAAAAATAGTTTGTATGCAGTGTATACAGGGGTTCTGTCCCTGTCCCAATTACACCTCAAGGCTGGAAATGACTGTGTACATAATATACAGTCCACTAAGATAGAACTCATGTAGAACTCTGACTTTTTCTGTGACACCCTCCCAAAGCTGAAGATATGCAGGCTGAGAGGCTATTGGACACTATGTTTGCCCAATTGAATATAGTTCCCTGAGTGGCCACATGGAAAATAATGGGTATCCATTCCAATTTGAAACTTTTACCATGAGCTCCCCCGAAAACTCTATTCAGCATCAGTGCTATAAACCTATAAGGGGTTTGGAGTGTGGTTGTTTCATACTCACCTGATGGCCTGGTTCGAAAGTTCTTCCCAGGTATCATCATCCTTTTGACTATTTCAACCAGGTCCAAATTTATCTCTTTCAACCAACTTCCAGTTAAGTAGACTTGAGCAGGAGGTAGGTGATATGCCATTGAGACATAAGCAGGACTGTATGCAGCATAGCCCTATTCGGTAGTGTTTTCCAATATCATAGTATTTACATCTGCCCTTGGCAGAATCCAACTAATCACTTCTGAGCACGGGAACAACTCAGGTCTTGTGGCCACCTTCATAAGAGCAAATTTCTCGATGTTTGCATATATAGTCAGTTATTCGAACCCTGCATCAGGCACATTGTGATTTGCAATCATCCGGTATATTTCACCCCACTTGTAATCTAGCTCTACTCTAGTGGTGGCTCTGGTATCTTCATAAATGTATTCCACCTTGTTGATGATTTCCACATCTGGTTCTCCCTTTGCAACAAGAGCCTTCTTCTTTTGTCTTTTAGACATATCTCCTTTGCAATGGTTACCCTGGCATAAACCAAACATGTTCTTAGACTATTGAAGATTTTAGTTAGCATTCTAAGAATGAAGAAAACCGTATCAAACCATTTACCTCTTCCATATGCATTCTCAAATAACTATCAGAATATTAATGCATAATAGAAAATAACAGGTAAAAGGAAGTTCTGCAAGTTGGGTCTAAAACTTCGAAGTCCATCTGCAACTAAAACATGACCCTGATAGCAAATGCATCACTTAAACCAAACTGCATTCAAACTCTTTGCATAACATGAACCACCCAATTAATTGTAAAAAAATGCGGAAATCCCTAACTCAACCAAAATGTTGAAAACCCCCTCGTCGTTCCACAAAACTAGGGTCAGCGCCCATGAAAAATGAAAACTCCTCCCCCGGACGGCCATAAACAACCCCATAAAAGTCAGTGCAAATAGCGTAATGCTTGTCTGCACCAACTACCTAAACCTTCGGACCGAGATTGAGCTTCCATAACGGCTCAAAAACAGGCTCAAGAAAAACCCCACCGCCAAAACTATCAAGCTAATTGATTCCTCATGCCGCAAGGATCAAAATTCATTTTGGACGGCTAACTACATAATGGCGGGAAAACCTAGCCAGGGGAAGACCCTGGTTCCCAAAATGACCAATAGAATCAAGAGGAAGTAGAAACCATGGTTGTCCTACCTAGAAAGCAGGCTATGAAGTCGATGGGAAGGTCTGAAACTTCCACGGCAGTGCTCCAAATGAACGAAATCCCGACAGCTAAGCACGTTGGTACAGTTCGACTCGACAGGGATAGAGCAAATGCGAGTTTTCAACCAGGATAATAATAAACAAATAACCTGCCCCAATATATATATACCTTCAGGTGAAAAAGATGGCGGGACATACCTCAATCGGCGGTCGAAACCACTATAGCATCGGACGATTAGTTCATTAAGGCGCCGCAACGGCGGGCGACGGACAAACTATGGGTTCCGTGACCAACTGAAAACATTGGCGAAAGGAGGCTTGGAGGACTAACTAGTAAGGTGTCGGTAGATAAACCAACTAAACGTTAGAGAGATAGTGTACTACACAGCCGCAATGGCTGATGACAAATTGACTGCGGACCCAGAAAAACACAAAACCATCGACGATCGGAACACCGAATGACTACGTATCAGCGACTCCAAGCTCAATGTTGCCACTGTGTCGGCGACGCAAAGGACTAGCCCTTTGATCAACTGTCAAACACTGTTTCGATGGTGAAAAGAAAGCAAATCAATTAAAAAGCAAAAACCCGCGTAATCAGCAAGGATATGGGATTTTTGTCGGGGTACCTGCTAACCGCCATCTGAAACGACGGCAACGCAAAATACTAATGCTCCGGCCGTGATAAAACAACAACGCCGAAAGTCAAAAAGTTTCTTTGAAAAATAAACAAAGGAGATAAAAACCCATTAGCGAAAACATGACTTTCCATAGAGACATCCATTAGTTAGCTTCCGCAATGGAAGCTACGTAGAGAACTACGACCTCGATTCACTGTTCAAATGACTTCCGACAGCAATAAATGGAAACATTTACAAATCAAAACTTAAGGTTCCAAAATCAAAAGCATTAGCTAGACAAAGGAATTTTTAGATCATTCAACTTCCGAAATGAGGGAAAACAGTTTTCCTCAAATCAAACTCAAAAATTCAAAAATGTAGCAAAGGAACAACAGAGTTCACCAACCCAAGTAAGATCAAATTTAAAAGGAGGGTCCAAAATTTTAAAAATTTGGGAAAGTTGTTGCAGCTGCAACAATTGGCGACTACCTGGTGAACCCAGATCTCTGGACAATTTCTTCCTTAAGTAACAGACTGTTTGACAATAAAACCAACATGTTGAATTCTTCTAGATGTTTGGATTTCTCAAATGGAAAATGTATGTACTTTTAATCATTGATGATAGTCCAATTTAGGAAAATGGAAACCAAGATTTCAAAGTCAAGATAACTCTTTTGAGGCTAGGAATATGAGTTTCATTTTTTACTTCTGTCTTCGGGTAGCTCCCAGCTTGGACACCACAGGATTGTAACATATGGTAAACATAAATATTCATTTGTTTGTCATTCCCATGCCATTCTACACTTTTGTGCTTTTGGACCTTTTTGTCCTTTTTGAGTCCTCCTGCATGCCTTTCTTTCTGAATTTTTATTTAGGCTCCTCTATCCATAGTGTCTTTTTGTGTGAGAGATGTATTTAATTTTTAGCTCACGGACGGAGAAGAACTTTGGCAATTTTGTACTCATATGGTTCAGTACTTCGTTTCGATACATATTGCTTTCTTAGGAGATTTTGACTCTTATTTTCCTTTTGGCTTTCAATTCTTGGCATGGGATCATTTATATATAATATACTATTTACCCTGCTTCCTTTCCATGGGTCTTTTGCTGTCACCCCCTAAGACATTTTTAAATGTGAGATGGATGGAGCCCCGAAATAGTATTCCAGACCTTTTGATCCCAAGTTATTTTACAAGGATTAAGTAGGACTTCAATGTGTTCATAGCCATTTAGGAAAACTGCTAAACTAGAAGAATTCTTTCAGATAAATCAATAATACACAGTCTTATAATTAAAGATTTTAGTTAATCTAGAATTATGATGCTCTCCATGCAACCAAAAGTTTGCTTCTTTTATTGAAATCGATCAAAATCTAATTAAAAAAAACTGAAATAAAATAAACAAAAAATAAACAACCAAACCAGTTTATTTATGTACAAGATAATCAAGAAATAAAAACCAAGAAAATTAAAGTTTGAGAACTAAACCACTAACTGGTAAGTTCTCTACCCATCCCTGTAAATCTAGCAACTTTTAAGTTGAGGGGATGGGCTTGACTGCAAATTGAAAAGGGCCTACCCATTATCTAATTCTACAAAACTTGAATTAAAAACTACGTCTGAAACTAAATCTACCATTTTACAATCAATCTCACCAGCCCATGAAAATCGAAGGAGATCGGGTTGGGTGTCTGGTGTACTGCTAGCTTTGTTCACTTGGTAGTTTCCCGGTTCTAGCTCAATTAGATAATTTCCCAATACATAATTCATTGGTTCATTTTTTTCTTCCAATTGAGTAACATTGTGCTTCATGTGGGGCTCTCTTAATATTTTTATCTGATTTGGACTTCCCTTATGAGGCAACCACGGATGTGACCAGTCTGATGTGAAATACCCATTTAGCCTTGCTGACCAGTCTCAATTCAAAACAAGTCCATAAACATCAGGTATGTCTGCTACTACAATATCAATGTACTGACATATCTTTTCATTTGCAGATAAGTGAATCAGAACATTTTCTATTTCCCCGACTACTTTCACATTGGTCTTGTCTAGCTGAGTAACCTGCCAGGTAGTTGGTTTAGATTGTCCATTGATCTTCTTGCAGACTGACAGTGGCATAACATTGACTGTTGACCCTGAGTCTACTAAACAATTGTGCACATTATGATTTAAAATCTCAAAATTCAAGAGGAATGGTGGGATTTTAAACCTAGCCTTACCTTCCACACTTGCTTCGACAATTTCTTCTACAAGTTGGTTGTTAGTGGGAAGCTCTTCCTCTGGTACTTCAAGGGTTTTTAACAATTTTTCTTTTTGTTGAGGTGCATTACACATTTCAAATAACGAAATATTTGCCTTAGCCCTTTTAATGTCCTCCACAATATCGTATCCCATCTCAGGTGCTTTGAGATTTTCATTGGCATTATCAACTTTGTCTTCCATAGGCTTAACAGGCATGTTGACTTGTTTCGGATCTTGACTTGTAATGGTAAATTCATGTATTTTGTCATCTGTGTTGTTCTTCTGTATTTTCTTCATATTCTCCTAAAATTTCTTAATCTTCGAAAGTATCAAATTGTCTTTATTTAACAAACCTTGACTCCTTGTTGTCACATTTGTTTCTGATGTTTCTTCCTGTTTCAGTGAACCTTCCTCTTCTGTATCAAATAGTGAGACACAGTCCCATAAAACTAAAGCATCCTCTTCTTGTTTTTCTGTGGGTTAACTATTCTTTTCTTCCTGCTCATCATCTTCTGTTAGTTTAGAGTTCAATTGCTCGAGAAGACGCAAAAAAACGTTGACATAAAAAATAATTGAAAAAATAGCAAAATAGATGTAAAAGTTTAGTTGTAGGGAGGCTATGATCTCCATTACAATCACATTCAAGAAACAAATATAAGATAACAATGCACTATTGAATAGTGAGGGGAGGAACTCAAACATCAAATATGAGCATATAGAATCCTACTTGGAAACAATAAGAGAAGGTGAGAATAAATAATCTGAACATTAAAAAGATGAGGGAAACAAAAAAGGAAAAAGGTAAAAAAAGTAGGGATAAAATAAAGAGTGGAAAAAATAATGCAAAAAAAATATTAATACCCAAACTTATGGATTAATAAAACTTAATAATGATTTCTCAATGTGAAAATTTGCACACTCAAACCCTTACATAAGTTATCACTCCCATCAAATAATAGTTAGTACCTAGTGATATTTTTACCATCATAACTAACCAGCAAAAAATTTATAAATTTACTTTAAGTAGAAAAACGGCATAAAGTACCCAAATTTGAATCACTTCATCATAATATAAATCAAACTTAACTTATAAACTTAATTTTACTTAAAAAGTTATAAATTAAATCTTAAATAAAGGTGATGTAAAACCATGTATTTTCCAATATTATGCTTATATGTCTTATATCATGATGATTTTCTATATATGTTGTTATATTTAATATAAATATGCTATATAATATCTTTTCGTTTACATTTAAATTTATAACTTAATATGAATATTTATTATATATATGAATAATCTATTTTGCATTTATAAATAACATTGTTATACTATAATTTTTCAATGAATATAAACTCTTTTTTTTATATGTATGTTTTGTTTATATTTATAACTTAATAACTTGATATAAATATTTATTATATATATAAATAATCTTTTTCAGAGGGAAAAATACCAGTCTTTGTTATTCATAGGAATCAAAAGACATCATTTACATATACCATCTTCTTGACTGAGAGATAAAAAGAAGACCAAAACATCACATAGACATAAGAAGAAACAAGCCTGTCAACTGCCATCCAAGAGAAAGAAAAAAAAGTCTGATCATAGCAGACTTTTCTCATCATCCCTGATAAATCAGGTCAGAATATGCTGAGTAAGATCGGAGGCGATCAACAAACAGACATTCCTGAGCAAGACTTGCTACCTGAAAGGTCTCATACATGACAGACATAGATGGACAATCAAATGCTGAAAGTCAAAAGCTGAAAAACAATGAGACTCAGCAACACTAAAAAAGTACAAATTGGCCATGATTTATGACCATTCCATCCAATGTTTCAAAGAAGGTTCCATATCCCATATCCAATTTCAGAGCCTGTTTGGAGAGGCCATCTGCCAGCGAGTTATGCTCACGGAATATGTGTTTGAAAATCACCGGAGGGACAATTTGAAGCATATTTCTTATATCATCACACCAATGCATCAGTGAAGGAACATCAAGCGCAGAAAGTCTGTTGAGCCATGAAATAATAACCATAGAGTCACAAAAAATCAAGTGCATGGGAAGACCCATCATCAAACTCACTCTTAGAATAGCCCAGAGAGCCAATAATTCCGCTCTAGTGTTCGTGTTGCAACCACATCCCATAGAGAAACTAAAGAAATGGGTATCATTTAGATAGATCACAAAACTTGAACCACCTATATTCTCTACAGCAGCCCCATCAAAAAATCCACAAGGAAAGACCTTCAAAGGTTTTGGACCAATATTCTGGATTTTTTGAAGTTTTAATGGAGCTGGATATGAATTTAAAAAGCATTCAACCCTGGAAATAAGAGGAGAAACAACAGGCTTCCTATTTTCAAAAAGACAATTGTTTCGGAGAAGCCAGATACACCAGAATATAAAAAGGGGCAGATATCTAAAAGGAGCTGAGCGTGCAAAGGAGCTGAACCAGTGAGCCAGAAAGGATGGGACAAAATTGAAGAAGGGAAAAGAGAACCCATACCGAGCCGCAAAGTGGGAGAGAATACACACAGTGAAGGGGCAAGCCAAAAAGAGATGATGGATATCCTCTACATTCCTTTCACACAGAACACAACGACTCGGGCCTTGGAACCCTCGAGATTGAAGCTGATCCCAAGTTAGAATCCGGCCTCTGTTCAATCGCCAGGTAAAGCATGCTATTTTCAGAGGAATATTTTGGGTCCAAAGGAAATCCAGAACAGGTTCTTGATTCTCTGAACAATTGATAGAAGAAATACAATCATAGCCTTTTGCAGTAATTAAAGGGCCCACATAATTATTGTGTGACCAAAGAAGATAATCACATTGCTCAGAAAGACGGATTTTTCCATATTCCAGCCCCCTGATATAATTATCCCAAAGTGTTTTCCATTCACCACAAATATCAAGCTCCTCTGTCGTGAACCAGTAGCTCGAAGCAAAGGATGTTTGATTCCTAGCTTGGGCTAAGGAACAAATCCCATAATATTCCAAATAATCTCTTAAGTCTCTCGGGAGAATAAAAGAGGTGCCCATACCAACTACAGGATCTGCACCCAGACGGACAGCAGAGCCATTGCCAACTTGCCAGAGGATCCCTTTACCAATCCAAGGTACGGTTGAGAGGAAACCTCTCCAAATAATCGAGGCATTCCAAATATTGAAGCTTTTTTCTCTAAACCAAGAATGCAAAGGCAAGTTTTTCATATATTTAATAGAGATGAGATGATGCCAGATGCCATTGCTATTAAGAGCAATCCAAAAAATTTTCATTCTCAATGATAGACTAAAACTGGGAAGATGCTTTATTCCCCAGCCACCAAAAGAAGTAGGACGCGCCAGAAGATGCCACTCTGCAAGATGGAATTTTTTAAGCTTTGATGAGGAGCCCCATAAAAAAGAAAATATTAGTTTTCTAAGCTTGTCTAAGATTGGTGAGGGAATCGAAACAAGGTCCATCCAAAAAACAGGAAGACTCGATAGAACAGATTGAATGAGGACTAGACGACCACCAATTGACAGGAGCCGATTTGTCCAATGGGAGATTCTCTTCTCAAATTTTGAAATAATCCAATGCCAATCCTTTACCAAATAACCCGAAGGCTTGAGGAAGTATCCTAGATAGGCGAAACCCTGATTAAGATATTCAAATCTGTATGGAAGGAGACCAGTGATTCTTCGAAGAAGGGCCGCATCCAAATCATTATGAAGAAAACATGATTTATCCATATTTATACACATACCAAAGGCCTCACAAAAAGTATCAAGAATAACTTTGAAGGCCATCCACTCCTCAAAGGAACCCAGACCAAATAAAATCACATCATCTACGAACAGTAAATGAGTGAGGAAGAGTTGAGACGAAATCTTGATCCCTTTAATTTTACCATTCCTTTTGGCATCTTCAATCAAGAGGCTAAGACCTTCTATAACCAGGATGAACAACAAGGGAGACAATGGACATCCCTGCCTGATTCCACGAGAGGCCTGAAAAAAGGTAGTAGGAGAACCATTTACAAGGACAACAAAATTAGCAGAAGAAATACAGCCCAAAATCCAAATCACCCCCACAAGAGGGACCCCGATTTGGATAAGTATAAGATGGATGAAGGTCCAATTAACCCGGTCAAAATCCTTTTTCAAGTCCAACTTGAGTATGAGAGCACATCTCTTTTTTGTTTTGACTGAATGTAAGACTTCCTACGTAATGGCTATGGGCTCGAGGATCTGACGGTTGTTTAGAAAGTCGAATTGCTGAGGAGAGATGGAAGAATCTAAGAAAGGTTTTAGTCTCAGGGCTGCATTTTTAGAGATCATCTTATAGCAAAGATTACAGAGAGAAATGGGGTGAAAGTCAGCAAAGGAGACAGGCAGATCAACTTTTGGAATTAGAGATAAAAAAGTGGAGTTAAGGGAGGGAGCCACTCCGCCCATGATCCTTGAAGATTCAACCATAATGACAAGGAGAGGTCCCAGAAGATAAAAAAAAGTCAAGTAGAACTCCACAGGCCAGCCGTTAGGGCCTGGCGCCTTATCTCTTTTAAACGTTTTAAGGGCCATCTCTACTTCCGAAATAGTGACAGAGCTAGTGAAGGCCAATTTCTCCTCTACATTGATATAGGAGGGAAAAAGACGAATAAAATTGAGCTGGGCAGCAAGGTTTGTCAAGTGATCATCAGCAAAGATATTTTTGAAGTAGCAAATCCCTAGAGATTTGATACTCTGATCATCCGAGACCCAGGTACCCATTTCATCTTGCAAACACCAGATGGCATTATGGTTTTTCCGGGCCGATGCCACCGCATGAAAATACTTAGTATTAGCATCTCCATTCAGAGCCCATGTAACCCTACTTTGAAGTCTTGCTGAGTACAACTCATGATCTAAGAACTTTTGAAGATCAAATTTGAGGGAATTCAATCTGTACTGCTGTCCTTCATTTAAAATAACAGATTGAGAAGAATGCAGAAGAGAACTTATTTCATTTTCCAAGAAAACTGATTTGTCCTTCAGCTTTAGAGATTCAACTTTAGTCCACGATTTAAATTTTTCTTTAAGAACGTGAAGTTTATATGAAAGATCATTCATAGCATCCATCGAGCTATCCGATCGAATAAGTGGCCATTCTGCTCAAATCATCTGGATAAAATCCTCATTGTCTAACCATGATTGATTAAACTTAAAGGGATAAGCACAAGGGTTTTGATGATCCAACCAATCAAATAATACGGGGAAGTGATCAGAAATCCCACATCTATGAGCCCAAACCCGATACGTGGGAAGAGAGCTAATAAGCTGATCCGATAACAAAAAACGATCAAGTCTTTTGGAGATGCCATCTTCCCCTATCCTACCATTCCTCCAAGTAGGGCCTACACAGGAGGGGGCCACATCCACTAAATGATGATCAGAGAAAAGATTGGAGAAAATAGGTCCCAAGGGATCAAGTTGCGCTCTAGAGCCCCAAATATCTGAGGCATTCAGAGTTAAGTTCAGATCACCAGCCAGGATAAGATTTGGCAATGAGAGAAGACCACCAGAAGCCACAACACTCCAGAAGGAATCACGATTAAGGTAAGGGCCGTAGCAATTTAGAATAGAAAGAGCGAAAGTAGAGCCACGAATCGATGCTTTTAGAAAGATACCAACAACAATATGAAAAGCTTTACATTTGAGGAGCTTCGGGTTCCATCCAGAGAGAATTCCCCCCGAAAGACCTTTAGAACTAAGGGCACAAAACTCCCATCCCGGAAAGAGCTTAGAAAAGGCAAGTAGTGCTGGGAAAGAACTGGTCATGGTCTCTTGAAGGAGAACGACATCAGGTGAGAGCGAAACAACCAGATGACGGAGGCTTCTTTGTTTGGCTAAGCCCCCCAAACCATGGACATTCAGGGTGAGAATATGCATTAGGTATCATTCTGATGAGGGGTCGAAGCTCTAAGGACCCTTTGAGGTGAAGAGGAAGGCTTATGTGCCACGACTTTGAGTCTTGTAGATAAGGGGGTATAAGGGGCCGGGACGAGGTCCGCAGTAACAAGAGGAGTTTTATTTTTCTTTTTCCTCCTTATAGTAACGTTCTCGAAACAGATGGAGTCAAGAGGAAGGACCGAGGGAGAAAGAGGTGACTTATCAGAAAAAATATTCAGTGAATTTTGTAAAGAGGGGTCAGCGAAGGACGGAGAGGTGATGGGGATGAGTGGAGGAGTACCCAAAGTCGAATGACCAGAGGTGACAAGAGGAGGGAAGTTTGAATCAGTGAAAAGGGGAGGGGAGACACTTTCCGGAAGATGTGATTGTAAAGGAGAAGAACCTGGAGGAGTGACCACATGTTGCGCTGCATTAGAATCCCGAGAAGGAAAGCACTGAAGAGCCATAAGAGATGGAGAAGGAAGGGGAATTATGGGAGAAGGAGGCTCTGTGGACGAAGGGGGTATCTTAGGTGGCGAATCACTGAAACCACAAGAAGGGTTACAGGATAGAGCATCACGAGGGGTTGAACGATCCAGAATCTGAGGAACAGCTGAAGACTTAGGAGAAACTCGACTAACATCCACAAAGTCCAACAAAGCTAAATTGAGATCCGATGCATCCTAAAAAAGAGAACATGTGTTATTTAGAATTCCAATAGAAGGGGCCGGAGGGACCGATGACAAGCATACCTGAGTAGTCCTTTGTTCTGGAAAGGGGGAAAAATGAGCCGTAGAAGGAGTTCGTTGTCCCGGGGAGGCTGAACCATGACAGAAAGATGGATAGGCATGTCGCAAATGGCCTGTTTCCCGGCAGCAACTGCACCTAAAAGGGATGCCCTGATAGTCCATATGTTGAATAAACAGGCATTCCCGACAGAGTATTTCAACTTCGATTGGTAAACCTTTCAAAATTTCCATTTCAACTAAGATTTTGGCCATCCTCTTATCAAACGTGTTCATAAAATCTTCATCAAGCGCCACAAAGCGGCCTATAGTGTTCCCAACGCCTTCCAAAAGAGGACAATTCCAAAGAGGGAAAGGAATCCCAGGAAGAAGATCCCATAGATGTCGTTTATGTACTCTTTCACGCGCAGGGTCGAAATGAACATGCCAATGGTCTAATACGAGAGACCCTTTTCCCACTCTCCAAAGGTGATTTAAAACAGTTGTACCATGCGCATCCTCTAAGAAGACGAAGACTATCCAACCCCGAACCATAATACTGATAGCAAGAACGTATGACAGGAGGGGCTTCCAATGTTCGATGGCCTAAGCAAACCAATCTTTCTTGTCCATAGAAACATATTCCAATCTTCCTATAAGCGCACAGGAACATAACGCTTCCACCCTATCCAAATATATATCACGACCCACCACATAGCGCAATTTCCCTTCTAGTATTTTATGGGCCTTAGCCTTTCTTTGACGTCGAAAGTGGGCAATACAATGGTCTGTCGGGGGGTCAGAAGACCCATCATGGGTCTCCGACATAAGGACAGAAAGGAGAAGCCCAAAAATGACTCACCGGTCAACAAAGGTGCCGACGAAACCGAAGAATGTGTCAGGAGTAATCCACGTGCACCACAGAAAACCTGGAAACCAAACCCTAGTTAGGGTAAAACTTAAGGGAATTACAGGGTTTAAATAGAATCGAAAACCCTAATCATACCCACAAACCCTGAAAACGACAGCCACATCCAGAATGAAAAACGACGCAAATGTGGAGGACAAGGACAGACAAACCCCCAAAAACCAGGAGAAGAAGAATCTTCTAGAAACAAGATAAATAAATCATCACCAACAACGCAAGAAGAAAGCTGACGAAATCTACAAATCCACAGCCCAACCAAAGAACAGGACAAAAAATCATGGCCAAGCCGATAACGACATCTATGTATAGTTCCCACTTTTTTTAGACTGGTTGGTACTAGTCCTCAACACTTTAGGATGGACTTCAGTCGTCGGTAGCAGCTCAAAGAACAGAGAAGGACAAGCAAGCCAACAAACCCAAGACGAAGAGAAGACTGGAAACCCGACAGACGATGAACCAGACTATAGAAAAGGAAACCAAAAGAGCCGGTTCAATATGAACGAACTGTTACCTAAGGAGAAGCTTCGGAAGAGGCAGGCGCCGCGACCAAGGGGAGGAAGATGACGAGAGGTGCCATCATCCTGCATCCCTCGTTCATCCTGCAAACCCCAAACCCTCCTTTGTGTTTCATCTATTATCACAGCCCCCCATATATAAATAATCTATTTTGCATTATTTTGCATTTATAAATAACACTGTTATACTATGATTTTTCAATGAATATAAACTATTCATTTTATATGTATGTTTTTGTTTATATTAATAAATATAGTTAGTAAATACGAATATATTTTTTAAAATTATAATATAGTATATTAAATTAATATTAAATGTTTTAAAATTCAAAACATTTCATATTAATTCCCATATTAACAACCTCAATAACTACACGTTTACATTTGATATTTAAATGTATATTTTATTGGAAAAGTATACAATGATAATCTTCCAATAATATCTTGGTTATTGGAATAGTTAACTGGTTTGTCAAACTTTTAGACTAAATGAAATATTTATGCATTTGCAGCTTTCACTGAGAAAATGACAAAACCATTTTAGAAATTAGCATTTTGTGTTACTAAACTCTTACTCTTTCTTTCAAAAATTGTGGGATGCCACTAGCACTCACAATAATGATATATGGAAAAAGTTATGAATGCCACCAATAAATTTTCTCATTTTATTTGCAAGATTTATCACCCCTTAGTCTGCATGACCTATGACACTATAACAATAAATAAAGTAATTAATTTCACTCTTATTGCAGAGAAATGTAATATTGAGAACATACTCAAAATATTGACAATGATATAATGTATCCAAGTAACTCAATTAAATACACCAAGCTAACAAAGAGAAGAGAATACCTTAAAATTTCACACTCCATGAAGACATAACAATGAAGCTTCAAAATGAGAGATCTCATCGTAAACCATGACAAATGAGTTAATGGAGGTAGAGAAGTGTCATTTTTAACACATAACCAGATTGATTTTTATGTATGCAATTATAAGGCATGGAATTAATGTCCAAAATAACAACTAGTTTGTTTCCAATTGCTTATATATGAAAGCATTCATCATTGTGTCAATTTTCATATCTCTTATCATAAAAAATCTGACCTAAGAAAACAAAATTGGGTAGATAACCAATACTTTAAGATTCTTTACAATTTTCCAAACACGATCCAGTGCTCTACTCATTAGATTTGAACAACCAGACAAAGCAAGGTGTTCCAAATTATGACATCCATTTACCAACACCCTCAGTCCCTTTGGAGGAAAATTTGAAAACTATAGTTTCAGGGGTTAAATATTTGGCATGAACTTTGCAAAGGAAAAGGAAGTAACCTCCTCAACTCCACTCAAATAAGCAACACAGATATATGTGAAAGGAACCACATCTTTATGTCCAGAAGGATCTAGAATTATTAACATGTTCCTCTTCACAATAGTTAAATTCTTACAACAAAGTCCAATTTTATCTAATGCTGCACAAGATATACCATGACAATAAATAATATGAAGTTCCTAAATGTTGCGTCATCCCAATGCAATCTAAAATGATGATGCGTGCATTCCCAATTTTATTGTGGAGCTTAAGGTTACTACTTCTTGAATGCTTTAAAGATGTGCAAATCCAAAACGTGATGTGATCATCACGTTTTTTCATGTATTTCTTATTTTTGGGGTAGCGAGGTCCGTCAAAAGTATGTCGAGTGGGTACTCGTTGGATGTGGAATTTAATTTCGCATCCAACAAGCTCTCCGGATCAAAATTTGAGTAAAACCACAAGGATATATGTCGAAAATACGAAGAAAAAAGTAGTTTTTTTTCTTTTCTTCCTCCAAAATCAATAAATATTATTTTATCATTTTTCTTAGGAGACCCATTTTGAGTTGAAATTTCCTCTAATTTGAATAGTCTTTTGGTTGTCGAGATGTATTAGTTTGGTGCCAAAATACTTCTTTCCTTGTGTAATTTGAAGAGTTTGACTAACACACTTAATCCTTGTGTGTATCTTCTTTGATTTTTCAACCATTAGCAAATAAAACTATAACTCCATAGTTAACTGCATAAGAACCATGGGAAAGGCCAATATAAAGGGATAACACCAAGGGGGAAAGTTTGAGAAAGCATAAATGTTGGAGAAAAAAACAAGAATAATCTAAATAGGTTGGGAACTTGAAGAAAGAGAATAAATATTTTTCCTCGAATCAGAAGAGGACTTTATTTCTATGCATGATGTAACTAAGCAAGATAAAAAATCTTAATGGTGTTATAGAATCTTAATAGTGTTATAGAGCCATTGTGGTAAAACTAGTAATCTCAAATATGAAGGGATGCAAGTAGAAGAGAGGTGTATGCACTCCACAAAGAAGTTGTAAAGATACTTAACATCTAAGGAGGAAGAGTTTTTGGGTCAGTACCAAAATAAACAGGAAGAAAAAAAAACAAGGCCACCTTTTAAGCAAAGTTAACAAAACCAACCACATTTTTCATAAAATAATGAATATTGAATAAAATGAAGTAAACTATTATAATCCCAATTGCATTCCTATTAAACAGTCTAATGATGTATTTGGAAGCTTTGAGAAACACATAAACGAATTGGTTTCATCCACTTCACAATGAAAATATGAAAACAAAAAAGAGAGAAAGGCATGAAAGGATATCATTCATCAATTGTTCTTATTCTTATTGTGTAAATAAGAGCATTTATCATTTCAACATTGACGTCTTCATGCATGGTTGATGAAGAGTTTATTTCCTTCAGAGAGTGGGAACACGTAATGAAGATAAACCAAAGTACCATTTCCTAAGATAAACCAAAGTACCATTTCCTAACCAATAAAGATTAAACATGGTTTGATTCCACCTCAACAATGAAGCAATTTTTGCAAGCTATTGTAAGTTGTGTATATCTTAATTAACTACTCAATTTGTTTCAAGAAACTCGTTGATCATATAGTGCCAAAAGATTGAACACTCCAAGTCCAATGCATAAGCATTAGACATCGTTGGTGTATGGTCATTTAGGTTCATTAAAATCCACCCCACTTGGAAACACATCACATGATTCGGTGATATAAGCATTGCTACACCACCATTTAACTCATATTAGGAGATACACAACGTAATTATTCTAGCGATGTTGGTAACATTGCAAATAGGGAGAATTATTTTGAAGGAAAATGTTGAAGATTTCTTATCTAAAAGTTGGAGACCAAAACCTGAGTTCTTTTGTAAATTCATAGTAACTAAAAGAAAACAAGTAGAATAAACATCATTGATTCTCCTGAAGGAATGTAACAAGAAGACGAAGAAAGCATCAACTTATCAAATTACTTTTACCTCCTCCTATCAATGACTAAATGTCCTCTAGACACTATTTTCCATGTCTTCCATAATGAAGTATAACAAACGTAGTATTGAAATGACTTCTTTTTCCCATATTCTATTAACCACAATGTATAATTATAACACTTAAGAAAATTGATTTGGTCATAGAAGCATATAAACACAAAGATATAAGAATACCATTTGATTATTTATTCTCGTTGGAAACTGTAATTTTCCTTAGGGTTCCCAAGGGAGGATGATAGTAGCCTACATCCCTCTAAGGCCAATCTATGAGGATCATTTGTCAAGTGTATGTAAACGATGCACTATCTCTCCCTTTCAAATTAATGCAAAACAATCAAAACATACCTCTCGGGTCTGCCATTCTTGTGTGCAAAATAAAATATATTGACATAGGGCTAAAAATATTAGACCATGTCTAGGTTAGTCACTCCTCCAGTTTTGGAAAAACCCCACCATTCCCTTAGCACTAATTCCATTAGCACTGCACCTTTTTTATTGCATTTTAGTGTTAACACACTTATCATTCCAGCGCTCTAAGCCCTTGTCGCAACCAATATAACACTGGTCAATAAGCTCATTCCTTCGAACATGACCAATATGCCTTGGCCATGACCTTATCTCCTTAGCCCCATCGCAACCACAAAAGGGCGCTTTACTTGGACTCTACTATGTGCATAAGATCGATACCTCATGGCCTCAGTTGTATATTACTACCAAGGTCTATTAATTTTCCTAGAACTTCACATGCGATGTGTTGTTTGGATCATCGATCAATACGATGTCCAATCTCCACAATTGGCTTGCAAAATTGTTTATCAAACCATTCGATGCCATCATTTTTCCCTTGAAAATGCTCAGCAACCATCTATCTCTTCTATTCCACTTAGGGTTGTCAAACTACCTGTGAAAACATTTCATACACTCTCTGTAGTTAAGGATTCCTATACAGAGTAAGAATTTCAACCGTTTCCATAATGCATATGCACAGAACCAAGAATTAAACCATTTCAAGCCTGGACATTCAATCTAAATTCTTCTATGCACAAATACAATATACTAACTATGAAATATCTGTGCATATAAATAATTATAAGTCTGTAAATGAGAAATACAAAATTTCGATTTATATTCACAAAGAACGCCTTTTTGAACTTGGGTGTAATAAAAATACCAATACAAACATAGGCATTATTCTCTGTATATGCTCCAAGAGTCTAGCTTAGAGCTTCTCCTCTTGATCTACCTTCCTCTCGTTATGAGAAATCAAGATCTTCAGACAGCTCAAGCCTCATCGAGCTACTCCTAAGCTCTATTGAGCTACCAAAAGCTCTTGTGAGCTACCTAAGTTACTATCAAAATGAATCGAAGTATGCTAAATACATAAGGATTATGTTTCCAGGTCCTATCATCAAGAAATACAGTCCTTATCTAACCCTATGACTCTTCAGTGACTCACTAACCAACTCTATCTTATCATTTACATGTGGAAAGGATCAAATATCCTTATCCGAGATTTTATTCATCTTTTTATAAAATAAAGCAATTTACATAGGTGTGAGACCCTAGGTCTCCTTAATTTTCCCTTGACCTTGTGAATTCATAAATGAATTCACTGAGGTAGTCTATGCTCCTACATCAGACTCCCAACCTTGAAACTCTGCATGGGTTCCTTTCCATGAGGTCTTCATTGAATTGCTACTTTTTTGTGACATTGCAGCAATTACTTCAAGTACTCTTTGTAGGAACATCTACCTGGATCCAAGTGACTTTGTTCTGCGGTTCACCATTAGCTTTGTTGATGTATCTTCTTTCAATCAGCTAAACTTTGTCTCTGGCTACCTTCTTCCTTTCATATACTAAATTCTTCTTGCCTCTGTCTCTTTGAAACATTTATGTAGTGTCTGAAATGTCTTCAAGGTTCATCTTCTTAATTTGTATCTTCAAGCTCTCTTTTATCACACCTGCATATGAAGCAAACAAATTAAAGGACACAAAGTGTTTTCCCAACTTTTGAAACCCCGCCTTATTCATCTGAATGAATGCCATATAAATATTTGTGACAACTTGAAAAAAAATGTCCTCTCATCCTTTCCTCTTCCCTTTTCATAGTTGTCTCCACAAACCAACTTTTTCCTGTATACTGCACCAAAAGGCTCTTCCAATTGTGCTCCGACAATTTCATTTATTGACTATGCATGCTCTTTCCTTTGATTTTCTTCATAAGACAAGTCTTTAATCTTTTTTATGACAGCTAGAGATGGTTGTACATATCCATGATCTTCATCACCTACATATACATAATCAGTTTGACAACTAATATCCACAAACTTCTTTGACATCATCTTCACGAGACAATGCTATTACAACTCCTAGATGATCTCTATCTTTACCACCTGCAATTACACACCAATGATTAGTTTGAAATACTATATATTCTTGAATCTTTTTTGATGCTTCTAGCATCATCTCCTTCCAATGATTTGACCATTCCATGCTTTCAATGAGACCATTAGCATGTCTCCTATCAACATCTCCACTATAATCCTCTCCAAGGATTTATCCTTGCTCAAAAGTGTTCAAAACATCCAAATGATTTTCCCATTGGTGCAACACAACAAATTCATTGCCACTTTTCTCAACATCTTTAGCTCTATTCAGAACTGTCATATTGTCCCTCAAGACAACTTCTTCCTCTGTATTTTCCTTTAGTCAATGAAAGGAAATTTGAATTCCACCAAGAAACTCTGCTTCCTTATTGACCATCCCAACCATCCATTTGCACAATACCTATAACAAAGTCAACAAATAGATATTCAAAACATAGACATTCCACATGTCCATGATTTCACCTTCATCTTTCTCCTCTTTAATCTTTTGGACAATATTCAACAACTGTCCCTCTCCTCCATTTGTGCAACCTGCAATTAAACACAATTTACCAGTATAAAAAACATAAGGCTCTCCAATCTCAACTAATGCCTCCACCTTCTTCATTCCATGTTGAAAAATATTTGTACAACAATCTTTGAGATCCTCAATAGACCTCTCATCAACATCCCCATTTTCCTTCTCATATTGATATGAACTCTTTTCCTTGTTCATGAGCTTGTCATCAAACCCTGTATCAACATCCTCTTCCTCTTTATCAAGGTACACACCTTGCTCAGGTTCACACATGATGTAAACTTCCTCCTCATGCTCAACTGCTCTTATATTTTCCTCTTACTTCACCCAAACACTAATATTGTGTTCCCTGGCATATAGCACTTTTATAGGCCATTTCACGTTCCTCTTCAACTTCCATGCATAATAATGATATTCTTTATCTTCTTCATGCAACAGTTATGTCACTATACTAAGCCTTTCCTTTCACTCAATAATCTCTCTGTCAAATTTGCTTTGACTCATCCTCTTGACACCAACTGCACTGGCATCCTCCTTTACCCTATTGTGGATTCCTCTTGAACCCTTTAGATGACTATAAACAATCACCTTTCTCACCTCCTCTATGAGTTTATCCATACTCATAATGAACTGCGATCAAGCCTCCCCTCTCAAAACCTCATCAAGTTTCATCCTACTTGACCTATTGGAATCCTCTTGGTTCTCACACAAAACCCTTGAGCACTAAATATTCTCTCTACATGATTAATACTTGCATTCATTCCCTACAACACTCTGTTGTGAGGGTTCCCTTACAACAATCTCTCTCTCATTCCTTTTGTTCAGAAATTGGCATTCTACCTTCAACCTGGAAGTTACTATTGCAAAACTTATCTCCATTGTATGCAAATCTTTTGCACAGCTTTGATACCAAATGATAGCCTAGATCCATCTAAGGCCAATCTATGAGGATAATTTTTCAAGTGTATGTAAATAATACACTACCTCTACCTTTCAAATTAATGAAAAAAAATCAAAACATACCTCTCGGGTCTGCCATTCTTATGTGCAAAATAAAATATATTGACACAGGGATAAAAATATTAGACCCTGTCTAGTGTAGCCACTCCTCCAATTTTGGAAAAACCCCACCATTCCCTTAGCACTAAGTCCATTAGTGCTACACCTTTTTTATTGCATTTTAGTGTTAATACACTTATCATTCCAAGGCTCTAATCCCTTGTCACAACCAATACAACATTGTTCAATAAACTCATTCCTTCGCACATGACCAATATGCCTTGGCCATATCCTTATCTTCTTAGCCCCATCACAACCACAAAAGGGCGCTTTACTTGGCTTCTACTCTGTGCATAAGACCAATACCTCGGCCTTAGCCTTACCTTACTACTAAGGTCTATTAATTTTCCTAGAAGTTCACCTGCGATGTGTTGTTTGGATCATCGATCAATACGATGTCCAATCTTCACCGTTGGCTTGCAATTTTTTTTATCAAACCATTCGATGCCTTCGTTATGCCCTTGAAAATGCTCAACAACCGTCAATATCTTCTATTACACTCAGGGTCGTCGAATTGACTGTGAAAACCTTTCAAACATTCTCTATAGTTAAGGATTCATGTACAGAGTAAGAATTTCAACCATTTCCATAATTCAAGCCTAAACATTCAATCTAAATTCCTCTATGCGCAAAGGTAAGCATTCTCACCAAAATTAGAAAGATAACCCTAGAAGATACAACAGAGATCTATCTAAAATTAGATGCTATACATGTGACGAGAAAGGACACCTTTCCAAAGAGTGTCCTAGAAACAAAGGTGTCTCTCACAAGAAGAAGGGAAACAAAAGAAGACATCATGCTCACACTGCAGAGGATGATGAACATCCCAGAAAGAGAGTCAAAGAAGAAAGTGAAGACTCTTGAAGTGATGAAGAATATGTTTTGATTTCTGCACTCACCTGAACTGTCACACACAGAAGCAATGATTGGCTCATAGATAGTGGGGCTTCCAAGTCCAAGCATATGATGGGATTCAAAGAATCCTTTGTGAAACTATCAGAACATGAGTCACCCCACAAAGTGAAACTTGGGGATGAATACTCGTATACCATAAAAGGTAGTGGTGAATCCTCTTATAAGCTAGACTCTGGAAAGTATATGAAGATGAAGGAAGTCTTGTTTGTACCAGGACTAAAGAAGAACCTTCTCTCCATCTCTACATTGGATGAAAAAGGCATGAGGGTTGCATTTGTAGATGGCCAAGTTCTTATGTGGCCAAAGGGAAAGACTATAGATGATGCAGTAGTGATTGGAGAGTAAGAGGGAGGATTATACAAATTAAAGGGGAAACCAGAACAAGCTTCGGTCCATGACTTAGTAGATCCAAGTGAACTTTGGCATAGAAGGCTTGCACATGTGCACTACAGGGAACCACCACTTGTAAGCAAAAATGTTGAATTTATTTCAGAAAAATAGGCAAAACATGAAGGTGTTTGCAAAGGATGTGCGAAAGGAAAGAACACAGAGAAGACATTTCCAAGCAGCGAGAGCAAGGCAAAAGGAATCTTGGAAATCATCCACTCTGATGTATGCGGTCCGATGTCATCCAGTTCATTAAGTGGGTATGTATATTACGTTTCTTTCATTGATGATTTTTCTAGGAAGACGTGGATATATTTCTTGGGAAGAAAGGATGAAGTATTTAGTAAGTTCAAGGAATTCAAATCCTTGATCGAGAACCACACAGAGAAGAAAATCAAGACCTTTCGAATAGACAATGGTAGAGAATTCACATCAGATGAATTCAAGGAATTATGCAGAGATTTAGGGATTAAGAGGGAGTTTACCACTCCATATAATCCACAACATATTGGGCTTGTAGAAAGGAAGAATAGAATGATTATGGAAGCAGCAAGCGAAATGCTTCATGATCAAGATCTTCCCATGCATCTATGGGCAGAAGATACTAGGACAGTTGTGTATGTATAGAACCATACTCCACATAGAGTACTTGAGAACAAGACACCTAAAGAAGTCTTCTTCGGCAAGAAACCATAATTTAGTCATCTCATAATATTTGGATGTCCAGTGTACATACACATTCCAAAAGAAAAGAGGACAAAGTTATATCCTTCAAGAAAGAAGGGTATATTTGTGGGATATAGTGAAATCTTGAAGGCTTACAGAATATACTTTATAGGATTCAAAAGGATTGACATCAGTAGGGATGTGACATTTGACGAAGACTCGGATTACAGCAAATCCAGGAAAAGATATATTGCAAAATTTGAAGAAACAGAAGTACCTAGGATCCGAGATACAACTATGAACGAAGAAACTCCAGAGGAAGATCGAGAAATAGAAGAACCTCGGGAACCTGTAGATCCACCCCAAGAGAAGAATCCTTACAAAAGGAAACCTACATGGGTACGAGAGACTATCCGAGGTGTAGAGAGATATGGGGCTCCAGAAGAAGTGCACAGAGAAAGGAAGATAACTAGGTCCTGTTCCAATTATGTATCCCTACTGTGTGACATCATTAATAAAGAACCTTCCAGCTATGAAGAAGCGGCAGAAAAGAAAGAATGGAAGGATGCTATGATCGAGGAGTACCCGTCAATCATGAAGAATGATCTTTGGTATTTGGTCCCAAGACCAAAGGGGAAGTATGTTGTGACTTCCAAGGGGATCTACAAGATCAAACATGCTGCAGATGGAAGCATAGACAAATATAAACAAGATTTGTGGCACTTGGATTCTCCCAGAAGGAAGGGATAGATTATGAAGAAAAGTTTGCACCTGTATCTATATACACTTCCATCAGATCAATACTTTCTCTAGCTGCAGTGATGAAATGGAAGATACTCCAGATGGATGTCAAGACCGCGTTCTTGATTGGTGTAGTGGAAGAGGAAGTGTATGTGGAGCAGCCACTCGAATTCAAGACACATGATAGGGAGACTCATGTGCGCAAATTGAAGAAGGCCCTGTATGGTTTGAAACAGGCACCTAGGACATGGTACAACAAGATTGACAACTTCTTAACTAGCTTGGGCTTTACCAAGAGTAAAGTAGATTCCTACCTTTACTACAAGGTTGAGGAAGGGAGCCTAGTGATACTCCTGCTGTATGTAGATGACCTATTTGTAACAGGTGAGGATGGGTTGATTGCTGACATGAAGAGGAAGCTTGCTGTTGAGTTCGAGATGAAAGACTTGGGTATGATGCTCTATTTTCTAGGCATGGAGGTGTGGCAGAATGCAGATGGAATATCCCTAGGACAAGAGAAGTGTGCAGTGGAGATCTTGAAGAGGTTTGGGATGATGGAATGCAAGGACATGACCACATCTATGGCATCGAACCTGAAGCTATTGAGTGATGTTTCATTATATTCGGTTGATGCTACGATGTATCATCAGATGATTGGGTCCTTGATGTACCTGATGAATACGAGACCAGATATTTGCTTTTCTATGAACACATTGAGCCAGTTCCTGATGAATCCGAGACATGTTCACCTGATTGTTGTAAAGCATATTTTGAGGTACCTGAAGGGTACAGTTGATTATGGGCTCAAGTATGAGGCGAATCAGAAGATTAACCTGGAGGGTTATGTGGATTCGGATTGGGTAGGCAGTGCTATTGATAGGAAGAGCACTTCGGGGTGCTACTTCAGTATGAGATCAGGTGTGATCTCTTGGTTTAGCAGGAAGCAGTCCTGCATTGCACTAATTACAGCCGAAGCAGAGTATGTCGCAGCTTGTTCGGTTATTTGTGAGGCAGTGTGGCTGTGGAAGCTACTATCTGATTTGTTTGATCTCTAGTTGGATGCTACTTGTATATATTGCAACAACTAGAGTTGTCTGAAGTTGTCAAAGAACCCGGTGTTTGATGACAAGTCAAAGCATATGGAGATCAAATATCACTATATTAGGTATATGGTGCAAAGAGGAGCAATGAAGCTCCAATATGTTGCGATGAATGAGCAGATAGCTGATGTGTTGACCAAGCCATTAGCCAGAGTGAAGTTTGAGTACTTCAAGGAGAAGCTCTATGTTCTCCAGATCGAGGTTCCCTCCAAGGGGAAGTGATGAGTCCATAAGCCCTTCTGACATGGTGGTAGGATTGGTTCCTCCCATGGTCATATATAAGTGTTGTGCCCTTCTAACATGGTGGTAGGATTGGTTCCTCCTATGGTCAGATGTAATTGTTGTGCCTTTCTGACATGGTGGTAGGATTGGTTCCTCCCATGGTCAGATGTAAGTGGCCTGCCCTTCTGACATGGTGGTAGGATTGGATCCTCCCATGGTCAGATATAAGTGATGTGCCTTTCTGACATGGTGGTAGGATTGGTTCCTCCCATGGTCAGAAGTAATTCCTATGCCTTTCTCACATGGTGGCAGGATTGGTTCCTCCCATGGTCGGATATAAGTGCTGAGACCTACAACCAGCATGAAAAAGGGCTGGCTCTGTAGAACTACAACTAGAATGAAAAAGTGTTGGCTCTGTAGAGGAAGAACTTGTAGAGGGTGAGGCCTACATTCCGCATGAAAAAGGCCTGGCTCTGTAGAACTACAACAAGCATGAAAAAGAGTTGGCTCTGTAGAGGAATACCTTATAGAGGGAAAGGCCTACAACTAGCATGAAAAAGGGTTGGCTATGTAGAACTACAACCAGCATGAAAAATAGTTGGCTCTATAGAGGAAGACCTTGCAGAGGGAAAGGCCTACAACCAGCATGAAAAAGGGTTGGCTATGTAGAACTACATCCAACATGAAAAAGGGCTAGCTCTGTAGATGGAGAACTACATCCAGCATGAAAAAGGGTTGGCTCTGTCAATGAAGACTTACATGGAGGCTAGGCCTACAACCAACATGAAAAAGGGATGGATCTGTAGAACTTCCTATGAAAAGTATAATTGAGAGAAAGCACCATTTGCTCAAGATAGTGGAAACAATGATGATCCAATGATGAAGACTTGTGCTGATGAACTGTGTCAAGAAAATACCTTCCTAGTTAAGAGGGAGCGTTGATTTATTTGTAACTTAGGAATGTATTCACTTGTATATTTTATATTGTATTTCATTGTACCCCAATGAAGATGTTTGTTCATCCAATCAAGAGACTCATTAATATAATAAAGTCATGTAAATTCATTGAGTTTAACCCTCCGTTGTAAGTCGGGGCAATAGTCCCCACAGTTGAGGGGTACTAGGGTTATTAAACTCTCCTAGTGAGGTTGACCTTGGTAAGTAATTGTCAAGTGGAAAACTAGTATAAATAGAGAGTGAGCCTCTCTATTTGACACACACTCACTCAATTTTTGTGCATGAGTGAGAGAAGAGGATCCCACACAAGTCAGAGAGAGAAAAAATATCGGAGATCATCTTTGTGTCTTTGGGTTTTACTTTTTCCGTTGGTTCTCATTCTATCTCTAAGGAAGTTGTGGGGTTTTCTCCTTTATGGTTTCCTTGAGGAAAACTCTTTGTGTCTCTTGTCTCTTTTGATTATTGTTGTGCATGTTGTTCTTTCATATAAGATCCTAGATCATATTGATTAAATGATAAAAATATAACACTTATATCTCTATAAAGGATAAACACTCGTTTCATCTAAAAAACAAGGAATTCAATGTAGTGCTAATTTGTCCACCAGGGTTCCATTAATATGGTATGGCCCACAAAAATGATGAGTTTCAAATGGATGAGGAAAAGTGCAAGTCTAGGTAGTCAAATGGATGAGGCAATGTTCTATCTATGTTATCAGTTTGTCTTAAACATGTGACCTACTACGGGAAAGTGCTTAGGACAATCCTTGTGCCTCCCGTGGTAGGTATCAAGTATCAAAAAATGAAACTTTATCATACTAGAAGATAAATTATGAAACAAT
>LPNX011141313.1:66830-126518 GCA_001517045.1 Pseudotsuga menziesii | reverse complement strand
CATAACATCTATTCACATAATTGCTCCACTCATAGAATTTAGGTGGTGTCATTCTCCCTTGATTACATTCTTAATAATCACCCTTTAAGTCAAAGATAGGCAGAGCATTCACAAGTGAGCTTCTTGTTCAACCCAAACAATGTAAATACCTGAACGCATTATAGGTTATATGCCAACCTAAATGGAGAATGTTCATTGGATCAAAACATCTTCATGAGTTTAATATAAAGAGTTGGGTATTTTTTGTTCTTGTGCACTTATGTTCCAACTCAATGATCTTAACAAGGGCTAACCAAAGTTTAAAATACTCATTAAAGAGTAAGCACATTACCGAATGTAACTATACATAATTCATGGTACCCAATTTTCCAGGATTGAGAAGCTGAGAAGCACAATGTTGGTCTCATAACATTCTAATCCTAATAGGGAACTTGTCTACAAGATGAGGATGAGGAAAATATATCAGTTGGAAATCAAGTGTTAGACACTCTACTCTACACACCGAATCACTAACCAGAAATGTAAATTAAAACTCATGGAATTATTCAAGTAGTAAGCATATCAATGTATTCAATATTTTCAGCAAGCTCAATAATAAAAGCTCCAACAATTTTTACAAGGTTTATTTAATTTTTTTTCCATCCAGGAACCAATTGAGAAAGAAGAAGGCTCCATGGATTTAATTTATTTACTTCAATTATTATAATGGTGTCCTTGTACTTTAGGTTTGTCCTCATGTTGCACCGATTCTGAATGAAAAAGAAACATTGATATGATGAGAACATGCCATGACTTACTCATAATAAAGAATATTGTAATAGAGGAAAATGGAGGGAAATAGAGATTTCCATTATTTCTAGCTCATTTCTTGAAAACTCTCTACTTTATCCTCTAAAGGGGATGAACAATCTTGTTTGGGAAACAAAACTACGAGGCCAGTTGGAAGGAGCAACATTGTCAAACATTAGTATGGGAAACCAACATTTGCTAGCTCCAAATTTTTTTAAGAAGAAGAATTGAAAAACACACAAATATCAAGGGTTTGGTCAAATTTACATTCCATCTTTTTTGTTCAAACTTCATTGGGACATGATAAAAAGAGGGTCAAGGTGTATATTTCTCAACCACACTTTTGTCTTCCAACCCTTTTGGATCATAAAACCTGGACTAAGAGTAATCTAGTGTAAGAATTTGCAAGTTGGCAAACATATGACCCATTCTAATATCATGTAGGGACTTATTACCTAAGGGTGTAGAAATAACAAGTGGCATATTGTTGAATTCAACATCATCTACAACCTCTCTAAAATCCATGGGAGAAATGTTCACTAAACAAAGGCTTTCATTAATGACCTACATAAAATACCACTACAATTATTCCTTCATTAAAATAAAAAAAATGATTGGTTTTAGTTTCCTCTTTACTCCAAAGATCCAATCGATGATAATGCATTTTAAAGGACTCTTACCTTCCGAAGGTATGCACTTCTCGAAGCTCTGATAAGTTCATGTGTGTAATGTACTAGAAATTAATAATTTATTATTAATTCTGCTAAAAAATACTTTAATTATTATTTTTATTATTTTTGACAGAAAGTAAGAAATAAAACGTTTTGTAATTAATCATTTTTATTTAACAAAATAAGCTGAAGGGGGACAAAAGTGGAAATAGTTGTTAAATAGTGTTTGCTAACCCACAATAGGAAAATACAACTAGTTGAAGCCACTAGGTGAGAACTCAAGATGCAGGAGGCATCATCCTCAAAAATCAGGTCATAACTCCTAGTTGAGTGATAAAGAGCAAGAGGCTCATAAATAACCAATTCCTAGGAAAAATACTATACATTAGTATGTCTGTGAGAAACATAAAGCTAGAATTGGGCGAGGATTAAATCTGAGAATGCAAGAGATGGTGCATTGAAGGATTTTTCTCTCGTGGTTCAACGAATAGACTCGGGGGTTCTGGAGCAAGTAACTTGGATGCTATAGGAGTTGGTTGGGAGAAACAACTTTTTCACTTTTGTTTTCCCAGAAGTGGAAATAGTTGTTAAATAGTGTTTGCTAACCCACAATAGGAAAATACAACTAGTTGAAGCCACTAGGTGAGAACTCAAGATGCAGGAGGCATCATCCCCAAAAATCAGCTCATAACTCCTAGTTGAGTGATAAAGAGCAAGAGGCTCATAAATGACCAATTCCTAGGAAAAATACTATACATTAGTATGTCTGTGAGAAACAGAAAGCTAGCATTGGATGAGGATTAAATCTGAGAATGCAAGAGATGGTGCATTGAAGGATTTTTCTCTCATGGTTCAACGAATAGACTCGGGGGTTCTGGAGCAAGTAACTTGGATGCTATAGGAGTTGGTTGGGAGAAACAACTTTTTCACTTTTGTTTTCCCAACAGTGGTGCCACGTTCTTATTCTATGTTTTAAAATTATAGTAGAATTGTTTTATTCTAGATCTAAATGAATAATGTATAACCTAGTATGCATTGATTTGTCTAGTTTAGTTATCAAGTTTCTACTCAGTTATGTTGATTATAAAATGTTAAATGGTTACTAGGAAAGATTCTGAGATCAAGAATCTAAACCTAAGTTAGGATTTTCTTTTATGGATTATATACTAGAAATTGAATTCTATACTTATTGATCATGTTTCGAACTATATCAAATTCTTTCTTATGCGACAAATTTATTCAATGTATTATGCACCCTCTTAATACATTTATTTCTTAGTATGCAAATCGAAACCGACAGTAGGTATAATAATTAGATCCTCTAATTATCTTAGTATTAATCTATTTACCTCATGTTTAAATAGAGTAAGGTATATATATATATATTTTATTTTCAATCTTTTAAATATCAATACTATATATATAGTCAAATTATATAACCTATTTCTTTGCATATGTAGAGTTATATTAGAAAACAAGTATGAGATTTTTATTAATATACAGAGTAGATCTGTTACAAACAATCCATACAGAGTAACCCTATATTACAATTACAATGTGATAAATATAAACAATCTTATATGGATATGTGTAATTAAAGATCCAAATTAATTAACCATTTACATAATAAACATAATAAAATCATAAGTCGTGCCCTTATGGATCTACATGTATTTATTTCCATTTGGATCAAGGATACATAAGTAATTAAAGAACTATACATGCTCGTGGGAGGCAGAGCAAGTGGTAAAGTGGAATTGTTGAAATTGGTTGTAAATGAAAGATCTCGTGTTCAAATACCCCCCAAATTTACCTGTGTGCCATGGTTCGGGCCCTGTGGATGCACCTAGGGGTATAGTGGTAGCGGCATTGGATCCCTGGACCCCGTGTCACGCGAGTACCAGCGGGTCCCCAGTTGCCGATTCCCATAGTTACAAATTTTTTTTTTAAAGAACTATACACATCACAGATCTACTAGATTTAAAAAAATGAATGAAAATTATTAATCAAAACTAGTTTACATATGACAAATCCTATGAAATAAAGTCGAGAACTTGTAGCCATATCCATGATTAAATATGTAATCACTTAAACAATCCTTCTTAGATTCAAATGAGAAAAACATAACCAGATCGAAGATCTTAACCAACAGTCATAGATCCACGTAGTAAATAAAATATAGATACTTTTAAATCAAATCACAAGCATGTACGCTATTTGTTACAATTGCATTTTACACATCAAAACCCACTCATGAAACAATCTTCATGCCCCACAAGGGCCGACAATAAATCCCATCGTTGATGGCAGCTGAGCCTTAACCAAGGTTTGTATTTTAACTTACAGGTAATCGTAGACCCTATGGGTCGTATTTTTTTCTAGCAAACGCTAAGTAAACAAATGGTAGTAAGTCCATCTAATGGATACCATTCACACAAAGGAAGAACATATAACACAATATGTAATCATCTCCACGATTTTTATAAATAAATAAAATCATTGCTATATTTAAACCAACTACTATGATCAAGGCCGTAAGACCATAGAAGATGACATCCATTGATTTTTTAAACCAAATAGTACCAGCTTAAACTAAAAGTAAAACACATAACAGAAATAACACATGCTGGGTTATCCATTAGTTTAACCAAC
Source organism: Pseudotsuga menziesii (assembly GCA_001517045.1). Taxonomy (NCBI): domain Eukaryota; kingdom Viridiplantae; phylum Streptophyta; class Pinopsida; order Pinales; family Pinaceae; genus Pseudotsuga; species Pseudotsuga menziesii. The sequence goes on along the minus strand of LPNX011141313.1, from coordinate 122,406 downwards.
AACATATACACGTAAGTGGTTGTAAGACCATCTCAGATGGCTTCCACCTTCTTGTCTTTAGTTTAACACCCCCATACCCATAATGCAGATAAATTAAAAAAAAATTCCTCAAGAGCGCTTGTTCTCTTTTCAAACACCAAGCATGGACGTTAACTCACACTTCCACCTTCATTTCCAGGCTTAGGAACCCATGTACATCACTGTAACATTTGTTCCTCCCTTGACAGATCCCTTCTACAACTAGAATGACTTCCTCCACATTGAACCTGTCTTTGCACAGTCTGCATTCCGTACTTCTGCACTTCCACCCTTTTGACCTCGAAAATCGAAAATTGGAAATATAAATTTCGACGAACAATACTTAATCTCTCTTCTGCCTTTCACCTCCTGCACTTCCACTTTCCGTCTCCGCACTCCGGAACTCAGAAATCGAAAATTCCAAGTGCGACAAAACACTTCAACGACCCTTTTGCATTCCACACTTCCATTTTCTGCACCTCAAAACTTAGAAATCAGAAACTCAAATGTGCGACGAAACATTCTATGGCCTTTCCTCCTTTCTCCTTCCGCGCTTCCACTTTACACCTTCTGCACTTTCGCTTTTCTCCTTCCGCACTTCGAAACTCAGAAATCAGAAACTAAAATTTGTTCAGAACATTCAACAACCTTTCTTCCTTCTGCCTTCCGCACTTCAAAGCTCGGAAATCGGAAACTCAAATGTGCACGAAACATTCAACGACCTTTCCACCTTCTGCACTTCACCTATCTGCCTTCCACACTTCGGAACTCGAAAATCAGAAAATCAAATGTGTAACAAAACATTCAACGGCCTTTCCGCACTTCGGAACTCGGAAATCGGAAACATAACTCTTCAACGGAGTCTTTCAACCACCGTTTCGCCTTCCACCTTCTTCTCTTCTTCCTTCCGCAGTTCAGAACTCGAAAATAGGAAAACTATCAAATGACGGAACCTCTATCCTCATTTCCACCTTCCACATTCCATCTTTCCTCCCTCCAGTGTAGAACTCGGGAATAGAAAGAACATATCCTTACCTTAACCTTTTTCTAGATTTCCACCTTATTCCTTCTGCCTTCCTCAAGTAGATCTCGGAAGTTGGAAAACTCACTTCTTCTTGGATTTAAACTTCTTTCTCCCGCCTCCCTCATTCTTTCTTCTGTTGCATATCTTGAGGTACGGAAACACCATAATTTTCCTTGTCCAACTTTTCCTTTTCCAGTTTCCTCCTTTTTCCATATGCAGGAAGATTCCAAGGGGGGGAACACTAAGTCATATGCATTCCAACCTCTTTACATGATTCTAGCCTCCATGGAATTAGGAAATTGCATTACCAAAAACCCAAGGCATATATAGAATTAAAATGCATAAAACATACAAGGCATAAACAAGCAATTAAAGGGACATTCATACACAAGTAAACCTCTACTTCACCATCAAAAACCATTCAACATGAACATATCAATTCATCATTTCATAGGAATTCTACACAACCATTATAGCCATTCATACGAAACTACATTGGATAAACAAAGTAACATAGATAATTATCTTGAGGATTAACTTGTTCTGCAACTAGCTAGGTGACTGCAACATTCCACCCAACCATAGACCAGTGTGTTCATTAGTCTCTCAACACACCGCCACCCCCGAGTTGGGCATGATTTCCACAAGGAACTAGGGAAATGACAGGCTTATACACAGCTAGACCAGAGCACACACACAATCGACAATCCAACCTTCACTTGGGATTATCAAACCGTTCATCCAAGGATTGCACATGGCCAAAATACAACAAGACACAACCAAGCCAACATATGGATTTATCAGGCTACAGGATTACAATCCAAACAATGCTTGTTTAACATGCTTACTCAGCCAAGAAAACATACATTTGGGTTTATCAAACTATTCACAGTTAATCCAACTTACAAAATAGGGATCATCTAACACAAAAATGGGTTTAGTAGGCACTCAACCAAGCCATCATTCACAGTGGGTTTATCAAATTGTCCAACCAAGCCACATATGTGTTTATCAAGCACTCGGCCAAGCCATCATTCATAATGGGTTTATCAAACTGTCCAACCAAGCCACAGATGGGTTTAGCAGGAACTCGACCAAGCTATCATTCACAGTGGGTTTATCAAATTGTCCAGCCAAGCCACAGATGGGTTTATCAGGCACTCGACAAGCCATCATTCGCTGTGGGTTTATTAGAATGTCCAAACAAGCCACATATGGTTTTATCAGGAACTTGGCGAAGCCATCATCCACAGTGGGTTTATCATACTGTCCATCCAAGCCACTAATGGGTTTATTAGGCACTCGACCAAGCGATCATTCACAGTGCATTTATCAAGATGTAGGATTACATTCACTCAGCAAAATAAGGATACCACCCAATATCTGCATCATTGAGGATGGTAAAAAAAAGGTGACCAAACCCAAAAAAAAACATGATTATGCAAGTTGGGTAAACACACAATGCCCCCGAACAGAATGGAAAATAATCCTCCATCAACCACTACAACGCTTCCCCCAAAAACAAAACCATATACATGTCTAGGAGAAAGGACTGACTGGGCACAAACGACGTGGTTAATTGCTGCAGAAGAAAGAACGTGGCCTCCTAAGATGAAGACCTGTAGGCTTGCTCAAACAAGCAATCAGACTGCCATGCCTTGCTCTATCCAAGGCATTAACTGCCTCAACCAAATTCTGGAATAAGTTGATGATTGAGGATAGAGGAAAAAAACGTAGGTAAGGGTACATGGGTTCCCCCCATTGACATTTGGTCACACCTTATTGGCTCAGGGGATTTTACTAACTCCCTACCGTATCCCCTATGGAATAATGCCCCCATCTCTTTAACATTTGCATTCCCATAACTAGTTGTGGTTTTATATTAATTTATACATATACATGATATATCAAAATATATCTACTGTGCTTGGATTAGCACACAAAAACCATAGGTGTCAACCTTCATCACCTATCCATACGACATCAATCATTGGAAGGGCCTTGGCCTTGAGCTCCTCAACATGATTTACATACACTAATTACATCATGTACAATTAAATACCAAGGGGTCAAAACCAGGGTATTACAATCCCCTCCCCCTTACAACATCACTATCCTCAGTGCTTCATAATTTGGACAAAAATGATACACGTCGGGCACCGCCCTTAGTGATCCACAAAATTGAACAAAAGTGGATGTGCCAATCACATGGCATCCTCTAGCTCCCATGTAGCCTCATCGGGACTATAATGCTATCATTGCACCTTTACCTTTCCAATGGCTCGATTTCGGAGCATGGTGATCTTCATGTCGAGGATGCACAATGGATTGGTTTGGAACTCTCCCTTGGGTTCCACCTGAATCACATCCCGGTCAATTACATGGTTAGGATCATGTACATATTTCTTAAGAAATAAAACATGAAAAACATTATGAGATCTAGTGCTAGCAGGAAATGCAAGTCTACATGCAACTGGCCCTATTCTTTCAAGCACTTCAAATGACCCACAATATCTTGGTGACAACTTGGCACAACTTCCAAGCTTCAAAGAACTCTTCTTTTCCCTCAATCTAAGGTAAACATGACCCCCAACACTAAACTCTCTATCCACCCTATGCTTATCTGCATAGATTTTTTTCCTGTCCTAGGCTGCCTTCGAATTCTCCCGATCTTTGCAACCTCTTGCTCCATCTCCTTGAGCAATTATGGACCAAGCACAATCTTGTTCACATTATCATCCCAAGTCATAAGTTTCCTACACCTTCTTCCATTAAAAGATTCATATGGAATCATCCCCAAGGATGCTTGCTGTCCATTGTTATAGGAAAACTCTACCAAGTGTAAGTAATCCTCCCACTTGGATGGTTTGTCCATCACAGACATGTGAAGCATGTATTCAAGCACTTGATTCACTCTCTCTGTCTAGCCATCATTCCAAGGATGGTAGGCAGTGCTGAAGTTCAGCTTTGTCCCCAAATATGCAAACAAACCCTTCCAGAAGTTGGAGGTGAACTTAGGATCCTTGTCAGAGACTATTGCCTTAGGAAATTCATGCAATCTGAAAAATATCCTTTATGAATATTTTTGCAATATCAGTCATCTTATGTGTGGATTTGAATGGTATAAAATGTTTTTTTTGTCAACTTGTCCACCACAACCATGATGGAATCATGTTTCCTCCAATTCATTTGCAATCCTATAATAAAGTCCATGGAAATTACTTCCCATTTCCATTCTGGGACCGAAAAAGTTTGCAACAAACCTGCTAGGTGTTGATGTTCAACCTTTACCTGTTGACATTTCATGCACTTTGAGATATACTTAGCAATGTCCCTCTTCATTCCTGGCCAAAAATATTGTTTTCTTGTTGTAGCAGTTGTCTTCGGATATCCCATGTGACCAGAATATGGAGCTGGATGGATTTTATCCATAAAAATTATCCTCAAGTCTACTACATGTGGAATATAAATTATGTTTTTGTAGGTAAGAATCCCATATTCTTCCGATTTATATCCCTCATATCTTTTTTCAAGATTCAGCTGCAACAATTTATCCTTAACTTGCACATACAATTCATCTTCAACAGTATGATTCACAATCAACTGTCTCAGATCTGATTAGAAAATACTAAGAGATGCCACATGCATTTCATGCACTTTCTTGCTGAGTGCGTCAACTACTTTATTCTCCTTCCCTTTTATGTGCTTGATTTCAAAATCAAACTCACATAAAAACTCCAGCCATCTAGTTTGTCTAGCATTTAGTGTTGGTTGATCAAACAAATATTTCAGACCACAATGGTCTGTCCTTAACTCAAATTTTCTTCCCATTAAGTAATGCCTCCACATCTTGAGGGCATGTACTATGGATGCAAGTTCTAAGTCACGAGTGGCATAATTCTTCTCATGGTTTTTTAACTTTCTAGAATCATAATGTAACACCCCAGTTTTGACCCCGTTTGCATTATATGTATATGATGTATATATTGTAATTAATCGTGGTGTGGAGGCTAAAGGAAAAAAGCCCCACCATGGATTATCGTTTTTTATGTTTCGTCGATTAAATCGATGCCGATGGTATTTTGTGCTAGCCAAGCATGATATAATGTTGGACACCATGTATTTATCCATCTTAATTAAAAATACCCACAACCAGCTATGTCAATGCAACAATAATGAAGAGGGGCATAATTTACTAAGGGTAAGGGGGGGGATGTTTAACCTTTGGGTCCATTGGGGAATAACCACATGTCACAAGATGAACCCATCTAGCTGCCAACCACCTTTTTTTGTCTTACTCATCCATTCCTTGTCTCATCCACCAACCGATTTAATTCCTAGGAGTTGGTTGGACAGTTATTGCCATGAGGGACGTATGCATGGGTAGCCATTAGTGTGGCAGGACTATCAGTCCTTTGACCACACGCATGCCCAGAGGTAGAGGGAATTCAACTTCTCACATGGGCAGGTTACCTCATTCTACACTCACGCAGGAGAAATCTTGGCCTTCGACAGATATTGGCGTTCTACATTTTTCCTTTCATGATTTGGGTTTGTGGGGTGATTTTCCTTCACATTGGGGCCATTCTCATCATTCTACATAGGCTAGGAAAAATCGTTGTTGTTTTCTCCACAAATTTTGGGTGTTGTGAGTCATTTTGGACACATTAGGGCCATAAATGACTCTGGAATTTGAGTTGCTCATTCTGAGCCGTTTTAACCAATTTCCATACCTGATTTGGCCTATGTGGTGTGTTTCCCTTCAAATTCCAGAGTCGTGAATTGTTGTGTATTCTGCGGTTGTTGGTCTTTGGATTGTTTGGGAGTGGAAATGGAGTCTGAGTCTGCTTTATAAACCTAGTGTGTGCATGAGCCTCACAGACAGAGCTAAAGGGATGGCTTTATTCTCTACACCCCCTGAATAGCACTAGAAGGGAATTCATGGCCTGAAGGACTGTGCAGCAGAGTGTTATTAAGCGATGGAAGTCATGGTTGGACCCTTTGGTCCACCTTTAAGGGTACTATGGCTTAATGGTATTGCTAACTACCTGTTAAATAGGTTTATAACCTCAGGCTTGGTGTCCAGGGCCCCAAACGGTTGACCACTGGGCCTCATGGATCCATTCCCTTCTTACACGCTCTAGTGGCCTCTCCTTCAGCTATGAGACACTCGTCTTTAGTCGCGGCCCCTTCATACACCCTCTTGGCCCTTTAGTCAATGGGTCCTTTCTCTCCCTGACCTTCTTTCCTCAGAGTAAGACATCCTCCATACCAGGTCGTTTTCGTACTTTGAGGAGTGTGTTGAGGGATTTTATAGCATTCTAGGTGTTAGATGGGGCATAATGCCCTCCCTCCAACCCGCTTCGGCCTTTTGTTCGGAGGGATTAAATTATTTGAGCATACCTTAGTTTATATTTTATAATTATTTTCTTTTAATTTTAAGTTGACATTAAATAATTATAAATTTACTTGTTTTAACACATGTAGGCCTCGATAAGTGAGTGTGAGATCATAAAAATAGATCTCCTCACTTTCACTTTTAATCAGAACATATGGGATAAATCATTATGCACTTGTTTTATCCTACTTAGGGTTTTCTTTGGATGGATGTGCTTTTGGTGAGGAAGTTTTCTGATTAATGCAAGCTGTTTTTCTTGTAATTCTTTGGTGTGTCTCTGCTTTTGGTGATGCTTCGATTTGTTGGATGAACACAAGCACAAGGAGGTCAGGCTTCTTACCTTTTTGTTGGATGTTGGTGGATGTGCATGTTTGAAGTCTTAGTGGTAGCCTTGGAGCTGCACTTTTCACTAGGATAGGTCACTGCTTTCAGTCTTGCTACCTTAGCAACAATGACACGTCTTCCTGTGAGGGTGCCCTAGGGTTTCTCCTTAGATTTTATCAGGTTAGTTTCTTAACCTAAGACCCTCCTTCACTAGGTTAGCACTCCTCCTCAGAATCCCCAGGTTAGGTAGGGCTCATGCTAGGGTTTTCCCTAGGTTTTCACACCATTTCCTTGTACAAAATCCAATCTAAGGTCCATTTCTTAGATTAGTCTAGGTTAATTCAAAATAGTTTAGATTAGTTAGCTTTAGGGTTAGGGTTAGACCCACTATCGCAACCTGTCACCTCACTTCTCTTTCTCCATGCGCTGGTGTATCTTCGCTACTGCTCTTTCCTCCATTGTCGTTGGTCTGATTGCACCCTTTACCTTCCACTACAATGCCACCATCTCCTCGCGCTACCTCATCGCAGCCAACTCAACCATCCCAACCTGCAATCAATTTAGGTTCATATTTGGTGCATGCTTTATAATTTATAATTATCAAATGCTTTAATGACATATGAGTATTAATGCTTTACCTTTAAAATTGATTTCAATTTCAAATAAAGAAATATAATTATTGAATGTGAGTTTTGTAATTAATATTTGGTGAGCATTTGTTTCCATGAAATGATTATTATTAATATAATATTTTATTATTAATATTTAATATTATTTATGACTGACATATAATATTTTTATTATTAATATTTAATATTATTTATGGCCAACATATAATGTTTTTGTTATTTTTTATTTTGTTGGGAACAAACATTACAACATATCTTCCATACATGGTTTTAAAACCATGTGCAAGGCCCTCCTAAAACCATGGGTTGTTTAGGAGGCCTTGCGCATGGTCTTAAAACCATTTGCAATGCCCTCCTAAACCATGTATAATAAAACCATGGGTTGTTTAGGAGGCCTTCCACATGATTTTAAAACCATTTGCAAGGCCCTCTTAAACCTTGTACAATAAAACCGTGGGTTGTTTATGAAGCCTTGCACATGGTTTGGAAGGCCCTCCTAAACCATGTACAATAAAACCGTGGTTTTTTAAAACCATGTGCAAGGCCAACATTTATTTTTTGATAATTCAATTTTTTATTTTTTATTATTTTGTTAGGTAGGAACATTACAACATCTCTCCCCATAACCGACATTTTTTTGCCCTATAATTTTTATTTTTTATTTTTTATTGTTTTGTTAGGTAGGAACATTACAACATCTCCCTAGTATTACCTTGTTTTTGTGGCCGGCATTTATTTTGGCCAACAATTTTTATTTTTTATTATTTTGTTAGTAACAAACGTTACAAGATGGACAAATGTTACAAAATCTCCCTCGTGTGAACTTTACAAGATCTCCCTTATGCTGGGGTTATGCTGGGGTGTAGAGCCCCTCTCCACTCGATAATTGTAATTTGAGAATTTAATTATTTAATATGTTTTTATTGATTTTTTTAGGTATATTAATGGATCTAAATTAAAAAATAAAAATAAAATAGATAAAATTAAGTCTAATGTCTCAATTTTCGGCAAAGTTAAGAACTAAGAGCCATGCAATGTCCAAGACATTGCCATCTAATGGCTCTTGTTATGCACTTGCACTGTACTCGTTCTGTAATAATTCAAAATTTACCAAGAACAATGATATTTTACATTTTTTTATTAGACAAAATTTAAAACTATATCAAAATTTACACTTTATTTTGCAGTTGTAATAATTCCAAATTGCTGAACAGTATATGAAACAACTAAAGAGTACTCTGTTGTAATAATTCCAAATCTGCTGAGCAGTATATAAAACAACTAAAAGACCTGGGTGTCAGAATTCCACAAACCCAAAATTGTTGAAACTACATTTTTCATTGCTCCAATCGCAATTTGGACCATCCTGGTAATTTCATAATGATGCAATTAATCTACATTGCAAAATTATGATTACTAAAATAAATTGCATAATACCAAAAATTACAATTTCCAAACAAAATTTTGGGATCAAAAAAGCCGGAAAGACAACGTGTTGAAAATCTGCTATGAACTGTTTACACTTTGACAAAATGAACACTTATATTTTGCTCAATTTTTTATTACACAAAATGCAAAACTGTTACACAAGATTTTTTTTTATTGTGATATGCCTTACGTAAACTCCCAATTTAGCGAAATCTTACAGCTACTATACATGATTCTTCCCAAAAATGATCAAGTGCAACTGGTCATATCCCGCCAAGACCCCGGCCCCACCCAGAGAACGCAGGATATTTGCACCTGCACCCTTGTACAGTGACTTGGCACCTTCTTTTTTAACAATCTGTGAGAACGCATCCATGGAACTCTTGTATTTAACTGCCTCACCAGAAGTCATCATCATTCTTCTGTGTACAGTATCCAAAGGATACGAAGTAAGACTGGCACCAATTGTACAACCCCACCCAAGAACAAAAGCGGCAACGAAGTTTTTCTGCACAAGTCCATTTCCAATCAGATTATATGTTCTCCTTCGAAATTACTAACAAATTTAAACAGGAAGTTGGGAGTGCCATTAATACCAAGAATGCATCATGATTCATACCTGAAGGTCTCCAAGCAAAAGAACAGGCTTGAGAGAATCATACAAGCCAAAGTACAAGCCACGATAGACTACAATTCCCACACAGGCAATGTTAAACCCGCGATAGAGACCAGCAAGACCATCAGATTTCCATGTTTTCTTGTAAACATCAAGAAGCCCATTAAATTGCCTCTCTTCTCCTTTCTTTGTAGGCTTGGTATCATTAGCCAGTCGAGTTCGAGCATAGTCAAGAGAATAAACAAAAAGGAGAGAAGAAGCACCAGCTGCACCACCAGAGGCCAGGTTTCCAGCAAACCATTTCCAGTGACCATCCCTCTCTTTGTTGAAATCAAAGAGGCTTTTAAAGTAATCTCTAAAGGCAAAGTTCAAAGCCTGTGATCAAACCACAGAGCCAGTTACAATCTAAAGTTCACATCTTGGCTCAAATGAATAAAAAAAAAACTTATATCAGCCTGCATCGCCTTGGAAAGCAAGCAGAAAAACATATATAAAAAATTGTATTTACCTGAGTAGGAAAATAACGGATTACATTTGCAGTGTTTCCTCTCCACAAAGAAATGACACCTTCTTCCTTGATTATCCTACCAAAACAATCAGTAATTCCTTTGTATGGCTTAGAAAGACGTCCTGATTTCAACATTTCATCCTGGTTTTGTATCAATAGTTTGACACGATCAAGAGGGGCATCTGCAGTTTTTAAAACTGCAGCAGAAATCCCTCCCATCAGAAAATCAATCATAAAACCAGTGAAACCCTTCTCTGCCGGCGCTGGAATAAACACAGGTAAATGGCATGGGGAGAAAGCAACATTGCTTCCATGAGAACCATGCAAAAATGCACTCCGCAAGCCACCACAATTCTGGATAGGAGCTGACAGTGTTCGATATCCACCATTCTGTAAATCCTGCATGCAGCTTGGTGTATTCCTTGAACCAAGATAGGTTTGCCAAGAAACAGACTGATACTTCGCGCAGTCTACCATTGTAACCTGTCAAAATTGCTGCAATATCAGAAGCCCAGAGAATAAGTTAGAACGTGGAAGATAACAGCAAAGCTGTATAATCCCTGCGCACCGGTGTCTGTATTGGCTTTGTTCAGATATGTTTGCCAAACGGTCATGCACCGGTCTTTAAAGCCTTCAAACCCTCATTATTTTTCATGTTTCTATGGATAAAAGAGTGTACAAAGTCTTCTAGTTTCGGGTATGAAGGAACAATATCTTAAGCAGAAAGTTGCATTCAAAGACTACATAAGCATCCAAAATAAACAAGTACAATCTATATTCTATGAATCAAAATTTGAATATGAAAGAAGTTGAGAAAGATCAATAAAGTTGCATTCAAAGACTACATAAGCATCCAAAATAAACAACTACAATCTATATTTTATGAATCAAAATTTGAATATGAAAGAAGTTGAGAAAGATCAATACCTGAAAAGTTTGAAGCAATAAAGAATACTCACAAAGATACTAATGATTTAAAGCAACTCAAAGTATTTTTTTTAATGTTCTCGTAATCTGAAAATTAAGAAAGATTCCATTAAAGGTCTGAAGCAAAGCAACAAAGATAGCCACTCCCGGAAGCGAGATTTGAAAAGTTGTTTGTTTCTGGAGACGTAATGAGATCAACCACGGAAACTCATTTCGTTATACCTTAGACTTCCGCGGGTCTTTGACTGCCCGCCTTTACGGAAAAATGGCTGTCGGAAACTCATTTGCAACGCCAGAGCTCAGAGTAATCATATCAACCACGGGTGTCTTGTGACAGTTTGACACGCCTGTTATGTTTTCTGACAAAGAAGTGAATCTCAATCAGGGATCAAATTTGAAGCGCTGGTCTTAATTTCAGTTCTAAGGTCAAATTTGAAGCGCTGGTCTTAATTTCAAGGGTATATATTTTTGTGGTAATTTAATGATAAAAACTTCACAAAATATCACATTTTATTTCATAAAAATGAGTTAATTATACATTCTAAAAATATTTATTAAATAAAATAATATATTTTTAATCAAACTTATGTAAATTAAATAAAATATTATATTTTCAATCAAACTTATGAAACTAAATAAATTAATAAATCCAGAATTATCACATTTACAACATACATTGTATTAATACAGATATTTTAAATTGCATTATTTTTTTTTCATAATGAAATAATGTATTTGATGTGGAGTTAACAAATATTGAATTTCAAAATAGGTATACTAAAAAATATCAAAAAGAAAATTGGAGGGAACATACACATCCATCTTAAATCCTTGCTTAAAAATCATTGATGTCCAATCCGCGAACTCTACTTGTAAATAGTTTATACCCATCTTAGGAATCTAGGGCAACTAAACCCAATCCTATCGATTTTCCTTTCTTTTATTCTTCACTAACCAATACTAGTTCAAAAACTCACTCTTTGGAAGCCTTTGTGTGGTGGAACTTACAATGAAAACCTCCCAAGTTTGCTTGAAACCCTATCTCAAAACCCATGCATCCATTTATTCAAGATTCTTACTTCAAATTCAATGGAAGTCTTGATCTAGGTTTCTCATAACTAGACTTGAATCTTTATAATACTATATAAACACTAAGATATTTGGATGGTTGAACCTCGTCCCAATCTCCACAACTTGATATTTTATTCAAAATCTCCTTTTCGATTACACACAACTCCCTCTCTATGCTCTCAACTATGCTCGTGCATTCCTTTTGAGGAAAAGATATCCATACTTATATAACATTTGTACCCATTTTCATTTTTTTAATTTGCAACTTTCGATTTATTGTTATTCGGTGGGATGATTTAGTGCTACAAAAATGTATTAATTGAGGTGGGGCAAGACTTCTTGTTAGCATTAGTGGGAAGTATGGGATATTCCCTATAAGCAACACCTATTGCAAAAAGGTAATGAGTAATTGAAGAACAACTAGTTCGTGAAATGAATGTGTGTATTGTAAGTCATGAAAATCTATCATGGTCAATAATTTGCTAGTTGATAAAGGAAAATACGATGTGGTGCAACTATTATTTTCTTGTAATGGCAGATGGGACTGAGATTAACCTTAATGGGTGAGTAGAGCATTGAGTCTTGACAAGAAAGGCCACCTCAAGGAATTGCCTCGAAGTTATACGACACACTTCATCAACACAGTACATATTCATAAATTAATAGAGAGAAAATAACTCGCTCAATGGTATGATCAGTAGAAAGTAACTTAGGTAGATAAATATAATTGAAGAAGAGTTTTATCCACACTAATAACATAATAGACAGCCAAATGAGTCATTTTTAAACCCAAATCCCATGTGCTTGATCCTCTTCATGGGCATGACATTTATAGAAGGAATTGGAAGTGGCTATAGTTACAATTGTTGACCAATTGGGAGTCGAAACTGCAACTAAAATTGTTCCATGCTCAAAATAGTCATGAAGATCATGAATAAAGCAATTTGATGTGAAGACAAGGAAACCCAGTTGTATCATGTATTATTATGATATGATCAACAATGGAGATTCATAAATTCAAATGTGACATTGAGAAAATTAAATGAAGCTTGCTTGGTCACTAAATTATAAAGTCTATCCTTTTGTTATTAAAGAAATCAAGAAAAAATCTCAAAACTTGGTGAGATTAGATTTGAGAATCATGGAATATAAGTTCATAACAATGCATTTAATAGTTTTTTGAATTTTTCAAAGGGGAGACTTGGGAATAAAGATGGACAATGGCCATCATCCATCGTCTAGTACATTTCATGACACATTTAATGCTAATAGGAAGCCGAAATTTGAACATAGCAAAAAATATATTTGATGAGCAGTTTGAAACTCAACACTTCTTATGTAATTTTAATATAATTATTGTAGTTTCTCATAAAATGTCAAAATTAAAAATTAGCATTTTTTTACATGCAATTTTTTTATAACACTTATGGGGAGAGCCCTTTGAAGAGTTGTGACATGTTCAATTTTGAACCTTGATCTCAATATCACAACAAACATTCAATTAAACATAATGTTGCATAGCGACAAACACCTCATAACGCTTTGGATATCCGTAATAAAAAAATGATTTTATCATCAACATAGATACTCTTGGAAAGAACTTCACTAGTATTGATGCAATAATTCACATACTTGGTTGGAAAGCACTACACTACAATTGATGCAATGATTTACGTACTTGTTGGAAAATACGTTTTTCCTCTCAATACAATAATGTGGATTGACAAATACATCTTTTTAAAATTAAGTAATCAAAATTAATTGACAAATACATTACAATCTTACTTATACATCTTAAACTATCAATTACTCAAGAAGGTGCAAAAAAACGTTGACATAAAAAATAATTGAAAAAATAGCAAAATAGATGTAAAAGTTTAGTTATAGGGAGGCTATGATCTCCATTACATGTTGATGTATTTGTAACTTCGGAATGTATTCACTTGTATATTTCATGTATTGTACCCCGATGTTTATTCCGAGAAGTATCTGTAATGTAATTGAGTCATGTCATACCCCGATGTTCCTATCGGGAGGTTCTATAATGTAAACAAGTCATGTTAAGTCATTGTGGGTAACCCTCCTATTGTTCAAGGGTTAAAGTCCCCGTAGTTGCAGGGCCCTAGGGTTATTAGACTCTCCTAGAGAAGTCAGCCCTAGTGAGTCATTGTTAATTCGGGAATTAGTGTAAATAGAGAGTGAGCCTCTCTATTTATCACACACTCACTCACACTCAGTTGTAGCATATAGCTAAGGAAGAAGAAGTTGTTGGGGCTAGAGAAAAAGAGGCTACTGCTGTCAAGAAATCATCTTACTGTTTTTGGGGCTTTGCTATTGGTGCTGATTCTATCTCTAAGGAAGTTGCAGGGTTTTCTCCTTTATGGTTTCCCCGAGGAAAATCTTTGTGTTCATTGTCTTATGTGTTTGATTGTTGTGCTTGTTATTCTCTTAGTCAAGATCCTAAGTTAATGCTAGCTTAAATGATAAAAATCTAACATGGTATTAGAGATAACCTAAGAAGAAGACACTGTGCAGCTGTGGAAACTAGGGCTTCCTACTTTTTGGATCTCTCTCCACAGGTTTTTAGCAAAAGAAGGTTGGGATGACTCTCCTCCCCAGGGTGCATCTTTCTGTCAAAGCAGAATCTGATTCTAAGCATTTTCAGTTTTTGGCCCGACACTACTGCCGGAAATTAGGGCTTTCCACAGAAGTGGAATTTTTGAGTAAGCCCAGGCCTGGATTGATCTCCTCCTCAAAATCGAAGTTTAGAGATCAAGATCAAAGTTTTTGGTTGGACAGAACTCTAGGAAAGTCAAACCCTAATCTGCTCTTGAACCAACACTGCAAAAATTCAGCTCCAGATTCAGATCCAACATCTTAACCTTGTAAGATCTAAATCTTTTGTATTTCCATTTGAGTTTCTCAGTTAAGATGTCTCATCATACCAAGCTTGATGAAAAGCTTGAGGCAAATGATAACTTTCGAGCCTGGAAGTATAGGATCTCCCTGGTCTTCAAAGAAAATGAGTTGGACTCCTACATCAATGAGGAGATTCCAGTTCCAGAGGGTGATGAGGCTAAGGCCTTACATAAGAAGAAGTTGTTTATGGCTAAGAGGATTATTTTTGATTCAATCAAGGATCACCTCATACCATAGGTGTCCTCCCTAAAGACACTTAAAGCTATGTTTGATGCCCTGACCAAACTGTTTGAAGGAAAGAACATAAATTGGAAGATGACCTTGAGGAACCAATTGAAGAATGTGAAGATCTAGAATGCGGAGACCATACAATCACTACTTCACAAGGGTCTCCCAGATCATAGAACAGCTGGAAGCAGTAAATGAAGAAGTGGAGAATCCAGAAATTGTGATGACCACTTTGAATGGTCTTCCTAGGACATGGGACTCATTCATTCAAGGGATCTGTGCCAGAAAGAAGTTAGTCAAGTTTAGCAGACTATTGGAAGAATGCTCTCAAGAAGAAGCTCGGATAGCAGCTCGAGAAGAAAAGATGGGAAGTGAAGATCAAGCTCTCACAGTACAATCCAAGAAAACCAGAACTAGCCACCATAGAGGTAAGCACTCTCACCAAAGGAGTAACTTTAGAAAGCCTAGAGATATGTCTAAGTACATTTTCTATACATGCGATGAAAGAGGACACTTTGCTAGAGATTGTCCTAAAAAAAAAAGTAGCTCTCACAAGAAGAAGGGAAACAAGAGAAGACATCATGCTCATGCTGCAGAGGATGATGAACCTTCCACAAAGAGAATTAGACAAGACAGTGATGATTCTTCAAGTGATGAAGAATATGTTCTAATCTCCGCTCTCATGGGAACTATCACACATGGCAGCAATGATTGGCTTATAGAGAGTGGTGCTTCCAAACATATGACTGGATTCAAGGAATCCTTTGTGAAACTATCTGAACATGAATCACCTCACAAGGTGAAACTTGGAGATGACTACCAATATCCAATAAAAGGTAGTGGTGAATCCTCATACAAGCTAGACTCTAGAAAGTCTATAAAGATGAAAGATGTATTGTTTGTACTTGGACTAAAGAAGAACCTCCTCTCCATATTTACATTGGATGCAAAAGGAATGAGGGTTGCATTTGTAGATGGTCAAGTACTCATGTGGCCAAAGGGAAAGTATTTTGATGATGCAGTAGTGATTGGGGAACAAGAAGGAGGACTATACAAATTGAAGGGCCAACTAGAACAAGCTTTGGTTCATGACTCAGTAGAACCAAATGATATTTGGCATAGAAGGCTTGCACATGTGCATTACAGAGCACTACCACTTGCAAGCAAAGCTGTTGAAGGTCTCCCAGAAATGCAGAAAAAACATGAAGGTGTATGCAAAGGATGTGCGAAAGGGAAGAACTCAAAGAAGACATTTCCAAGTAGCGAGAGCAAGGCAAAAGGAATCTTGGAAATCATCCACTCCGATGTATGCAGTCCATTGTCATCCAGTTCACTAAGCGGGTATGTATACTATGTTTCTTTTATTGATGATTTTTCTAGAAAGACATGGATACACTTTATGAAGAACAAAGATGAAGTATTCAACAAGTTTAAGGAATTTAAAGCCTTGATCGAGAACCACACTGAAAAGAAGATCAAGACCTTTCGATTAAATAATGGTAGAGAATTCACATCAAATGAATTCAAAGAGCTATGAAAAGACTTAGGGATTAAGAGGGAGTTATCCACTCCATATAATCCACAACAGAATGGGATTGCAGAAAGAAAGAATAGAATGATCATGGAAGTAGCAAGGGACATGCTTCATGATCAAGATCTTCCCATGCATCTATGGGCAGAAGCTGCCAGAACATTGGTATATGTACAAAACCGTACTCCAGACAAAGTACTCGATAACAACACACCTAAAAAAGTCTTCTCCAGCAAGAAACCAGAAGTCAGCCATCTTAGAATATTCAGCTATCCTGTATACATACATATTCCAAAAGAAAAGAGGACGAAGTTAGATCCTTCAGGAAAGAAGGGTATATTTGTGGGATACTCTGAAAACTCGAAGGCTTACAGAATATACTTCCCAGGATTCAAGAAGATTGACATCAGCAACGATGTAACATTTGATGAAGATTCAACCTACATCAAATCCAGGAAGAGACTGGTTGAAGAATATGAAGAAACAGAAGCACCCATAATTCATGATACAACCATGAATGAAGAAATTCAAGAAGAAGATCGAGAATTAGAAGAACCTCAAGAACCTGTAGATCCACCTCAGGAGAAGAATCCTCACAAGAGGAAACCTGCTTGGGTACGTGAAATTATCCAAGGTGCAGAAAGATATGGAGCTTCAGAAGAAACACGCAGAGGAAGGAGGAGAATTAGGTCTTGCTCCAGTTATGTAGCCCTACTATGTGACATTATTGATAAAGAACCTTCCAACTATGAAGAAGCGATAGAAAGGAAATAATGGAAGGATGCTATGATCGAAGAGTATCAATCGATCATGAAGAATAATTTTTGGGATGCTATCCCAAGAACAGAAGGGAAGTCCATTGTAACTTCCAAATGGATCTGCAAGATCAAGCATGCTGTAGATGGTAGAATAGAGAAATATAAAGCAAGATTTGTGGCTCGTGGATTCTCCCAAAAAGAAGGAATAGATTATGAAGAAACTTTTGCACCTATAGCCAAATACACTTCCATCATATCAATACTTTCTCTGGCTACAGTGATGAAATGGAAGATACACCAGATGGATGTCAAGACTACTTTCTTGGATGGTGTAGTGGAAGAGGAAGTGTATGTGGAACAACCACTCGATTTTGAGACACATGACAGGGAGTCTCATGTGTGTAGATTGAAGAAATCCCTTTATGGTTTGAAACAGACACCCAGGACATGGTACAACAGAATTGATGGATTTCTATCCAGTTTGGGCTTTACCAAGAGTAAAGCAGATTCCAACCTTTACTACAAGGTTGAAGATGGTAACCCAATGATACTCCTACTATATGTAGATGATCTGTTTGCAACAGGTATGGATGGGTTGATTGCTGATACGAAGAGGAAGCTTACTGTTGAGTTTGAAATGAAAGACTTGGGAATGATGCACTATTTCCTAGGCATGGAGGTGTGGTAGAATGTGGATGGAATCTTCCTTGGACAAGGGAAGTATGCAGTAGAGATCCTGAAGAGGTTTGGGATGATGGACTGCAAGGCCATAACCACACCTATGGCATCGAACCTGAAGCTATTGAGTGATGCTTCATCAGAAGTGGTTGATGCCATGATGTATCGTCAGATGATTGGGTCCTTGATGTACCTGATGAACATGAGACCAGATATTTGCTTTGCTATGAACACCTTGAGCCAGTTCTTGACAGATCCGAGACATGTTCACTTGATTGCTACAAAGCATATTCTGAGGTACCTGAATGGTACAAATGATTATGGGCTCAAGTATAAGGAAAATCAAAAGATTAACCTTGAGGGTTATGTTGATTTAGATTGGGCAGGCAGTGCCATCGATAGGAAGAGCACTTCAGGATGCTGCTTTAGTATGGGATCATGTATGATCTCTTGGTTTAGTAGGAAGCAGTCCCATGTGGCACTGAGTACAGCTGAAGCAGAGTATGTCGCAGCTTGTTTAGCTAGTTGCGAGGCAGTGTGGCTGAGAAAGCTACTGTTTGATTTATTTGATCTCCAATTGAAGGCTACTTGTATATATTGCAACAACCAGAGTTGTGTGAAGTTGTCATAGAACCCGGTGTTCCATGACAAGTCGAAGCATATCAAGATCAAGTATCACTATATCAAGGATATGGTGCAGAGAGGAGCAGTGAAGCTATAGTATGTTGCAATGGACGAACATATAGCTGATGTGTTGATGAAGCCATTGGCCAGAGTGAAGTTTGAATACTTCAAGGGGAAGCTTGGTGTTCTCCAGATCGAGGTTCCCTTTAAGGAGAAATGATGAGACCTAGAGCCATTATGACATGGTGAGAGGATTAGGTTCCTTCCATGGTCAGATGTAAGGGCTGCGCCATTCTGTCATGGTGAGAGGATTGGTTCCTTCCATGTCAGATGTGAGTGCTGAGCCATTCTAATGTGATTGTAGGATTGGTCCCTACATGATCAGGTATAAGTGCTGAATGCCATTCTTGGAATGGAGGCACCTGGTCAGTTACCACGAATACTCAGTCTGGGACTGAGGGCCATTCTGATATGACTAAGGGATGTAGTCTCACATGATTAGATATAAGTGCAGGGCCATTCTGATGTGATTGAGGGATGTGTTCCCACTTGATTAGATATAAGGGCTGATGCCATTCTCTGGGAGAATGGAGGCACCTGTTCAGTTACCAGGAATCCTTAGTCTGGGACTGGGAGCCATTTTGATGCGATGTGTTCACACATGGTCAGATGTAAGTTCAGTGCCCTTCTGATGCGGTGTTTTCGAACATGGCCAGATGTAAATGCAAAGCCCTTCCGATGCGGTGTTTTCAAACATGGTCGGATGTAAGTGCAGAGCCCTTCTGATGCGGTGTTTTCGAACATGGTCAGATGGTAAGTGTAGATTCCTTCTGATGCGGTGTGTTCGCACATGGTCGGATATAAGTGCTGAGCCATTCTGGTGCGATGTGTTTACACATGGTCATATATGAGTGCTGGGCCTTTTTGACAAGATGAGTTCAGATGTCAGTGCTGGGTGTGCCTTTCTTACAAGATGAGGTCATATGTAAGAGTTGGGCGGGTCATTCTAACTTAGGGTCAGATATAAGTGCTGAAGACCTACATGAAGGCTAGGCCTACAACCAGCATGAAAAAGGGCTGGCTCTATAGAACTTCCTGTAACGAGAAGTATCAAGAGATAGCACCATCCTAAGATAGCACCGATGATGATGATGTAGACTTGATGATGATCCAGATCAAGTGATGATCCAGATGTGATGATGATCCAGACTTGATGATGATCCAGATCAAGTGAGGATCCATATTTGATGATGATACAGTGATGATGATATAGCAGTGATGATGATCCAGACTTGATGATGATCCAGATCAAGTGATGATCCAGATCTAGTGATGACCCAAATTTCGTGATGAAGAAGACTTGAAGAGGAAGAAGACTTGAAGATGAAGAAGACTTGAAGACAAAGATGACTTGAAGATGAAGAATACTTGAAGATGAAGACAACTTGAAGATAAAGATGACGAGATGATCTAGTCGTTATAGAGAAGAAGACCAGTGCTGAAAATTGTGTCGAAAGAATACCTTCCTAGTTAAGAGGGAGTGTTGATGTATTTGTAACTTCGGAATGTATTCACTTGTATATTTCATGTATTGTACCCTGATGTTTATTCCGGGAAGTATCTGTAACGCAATTGAATCATGTCATACCCCGATGTGGGTAACCCTCCTATTGTTCAAGGGTTAAAGTCTCCGCAGTTGCGGGGCCCTAGGGTTATTAGACTCTCCTAGAGAAGTTGGCCCTAGTGAGTCATTGTCAAGTCGATAATTAGTATAAATAGAGAGTGAGCCTCTCTATTTATCACACACTCACTCACACTCAGTTGTAGCACATAGCTGAGGAAGAAGAAGTTGTTGGGGCTAGAGAGAAAGAGGCTACTGTTGTCGGGAAATCATCTTACTATTTTTGGGGCTTTGCTATTGGTGCTGATTCTATCTCTGAGGAAGTTGCGGGGTTTTCTCCTTAATGTGTTTGATTGTTGTGCTTGTTATTCTCTCAGTTAAGATCCTAAGTTAATGCTAGCTTAAATGATAAAAATCTAACATTGCAATCACATTCAAGAAACAAATATGAGATAACAATGCACTATTGAATAGTGAGAGGAGAAACTCAAACATCAAATATAAGTGTATAAAAGCCTACTTGGAAACGATAAGAAAAGGTGAGAATAAAGAATCTGAACTTTAAAAAGATGAAGGAAACCAAAAAAAAAAGATAAAAAAAGTAGGGATAAAATAAAGAGAGGAAAAAAAATGCAAAAAAAATATTAATACCCAAACTTATGGATTAATAAAACTTAATAATGATTTTTCAATGTGAAAATTTGCACACTCAAACCCTTACCTAAGTTATCACTCCCATCAAATAATAGTTATAGTTAGTACCTAGTGATATTTTTACCATCATAACTAACAAGCAAAAAGTTTATAAATTTACTTTAAGTAGAAAAACGGCATAAAGTACCAAATTTGAATCACTTCATCATAATATAAATCAAACTTAATTTTACTTAAAAAGTTATAAATTAAATCTTAAATAAAGGTGATGTAAAACCATGTATTTTCCAATATTATGCTTATGTATCTTATATCATGATGATTTTCGATATATGTTGTTATATTTAATATAAATATACTATATAATATCTTTTCGTTTACATTTAAATTTATAACTTAATAGCTTATTATGAATATTTATTATATATATGAATAATTTATTTTGCATTTATAAATAAATAACATTGTTATACTATAATTTTTGAATGAATATAAACTATTCCTTTTATATGTATGTTTTGTTTATAACTTAATAGCTTAATAAGAATATTTATTTTATATATATGAATAATCTATTTTGTATTTATAAATAACATTGTTATACTATATAAACTATATAATATATTTTCGTTTACATTTAAATTTATAACTTAATAGCTTATTATGAATATTTATTATATATATATATATATGAATAATATATTTTGCATCTATAAATAACATTGTTATACTATAATTTTTGAATGAATATAAGCTATTCCTTTTATATGTATGTTTTGTTTATAACTTAATAGCTTAATAAGAATATTTATTATATATATGAATAATCTATTTTGTATTTATAAATAACAATGTTATACTATGATTTCTCAATGAATATAAACTATTCATTTTATATGTATGTTTTGTTTATATTAATAAATATAGTTAGTAAATACGAATATATTTTTTAAAATTATAATATAGTATATTAAATTAATATTAAATGTTTTAAAATTCAAAACATTTCATATTAATTCCTATATTAACAATTTCAATAACTACAAGTTTACATTTGATGTTTAAATGTATATTTTATTGGAAAAGTATACAATGATAATCTTCCAATAATATCTTGGTCATTGGAATAGTTAACTGGTTTGTCAAACTTCTAGACTAAATGAAATATTTATGCATTTGCAGCTTTCATTGAGAAAATGATGGAACCGTTTTAGAAATTAGCATTTTGTGTTACTAAACTCTTATTCTTTCTTTCAAAAAGTGTGGGATGCCATTAACACTCACAATAATGATATATGGAAAAATGAATGCCACCGATAAATTTTCTCATTTTGTTTGCAAGATTTATCAACCCTTAGTTTGCATGACTAATGACACTATAACAATAAATAAAGTAATAAATTTCACTCTTATTGCAGAGAAATGTAATATTGAGAACACACTCAAAATATTGACAATGATATAATGCATCCAAGTTACTCAATTAAATACACCAAGCTAACCAAGAGAAGAGAATACCTTAAAATTTCACACTCCATGAAGACATAACAATGAAGCTTCAAAATGAGAGATCTCATCATCAACCATGACAAATGAGTTAATGGAGGTAGAGAAGTGTCATTTTTAACACACATAACCAGATTAATTTTTATGTATGCAATTATAAGGCATGGAATTTGTCCAAAACAACAACTAGTTTGTTTCCAATTGCTTATATATGAAAGATAGTGATATGAAAGAATTCATCATCATGCCAATTTTCATATCTCTCAACATAAAAAATATGACCTAAGAAAACAAAATTGAGTAGATAACCAATACTTTAAGATTCTTTGCAACTTTCTAAGCACGATCTAGTACTCTACTCATTAGATTTGAACAACCAGACAATGCAAGGTGTTCCAGATTATGACATTCATTTACCAACACCCTCAGTCCCTTTGGAGGAAAATTTGAAAACTAGGGGTTAAATATTAGGCATGAACTTTGCAAAAGAAGTAACCTCCTCAACTCCACTCAAAGAAATAACACAGATATATGTGGAAGGAACCACATCCTTATGTCCGGAAGGATCTACAATTATTAACATGTTCCTCTTCACAATAGTTAAATTCTTACAACAAAGTCCAATTTTATCTAATGCCGCACAAGATATACCATGACAATAAATAATATAAAGTTCCTAATTGTTGCGTCATCCCAATGCAATCTAAAATGATGATGCATGCATTCCCAATGTTATTGTGGAGCTTAAGGTTAATACTTCTTGAATGCTTTAAAGATGTGCAAATCCAACGAGATGTGCAAATAATATTTATTAATTTTGGAGGAAGAAAAGAAAAAACACTATTTTTTTTCATGTATTTCTTATTTTTGGGGTAGGAAGGTCCGTCAAAAGTATGTCGAGTCGGTACTCATTGGAGGTGGAATTTAATTTCACATCCAACAAGCTCTCCGGATCAAAATTTGAGTAAAACCACAGAGAGATATGTCAAAAATATGAAGAAAAAAAGTAGTTTTTTTTCTTTTCTTCCTCCAAAATTAATAAATATTATTTTATCATTTTTATTAGGAGGCCCATTTTGAGTTGAAATTTCCTCTAATTTTGAATAGTCTTTTGGTTGTCGGGACATATTAGTTTGGTGCCAAAATACTTCTTTCCTTGTGTAATTTGAAGAGTTTGACTAACACAGTAACACACTAAATCCTTGTGTGTATCTTCTTTCATTTTTCAACCATTAGCAAATAAAACTACAAATCCATAGTTAACTGCATAAGAACCATGGGAAAGGCCAATATAAAGGGAAAACACCAAGGGGAAAGTCTGAGATAACATAAATGTTGGAGAAAAAAACAAGAATAATCTAAATAGGTTGGGAACTTGAAGAAAGAGAATAAATATTTTTCCTCGATTCAGAAGAGGACTTTATTTCTATGCATGATGTAACTAAGCAAGATAAAAAATCTTAATAGTGTTATAGAGTCATTGTGGTAAAACTGGAAATCTCAACTATGAAGGGACGCAAGTAGAAAAGAGGTGCATGCAATCCACAAAGAAGTTGTAAGGATACTTAACATCCAAGGAGGAGGATTTTTTGGGTCAGTACCAAAATAAATAGGAAGAAGAAGAAAACAAGGCCACCTTTTAAGCAAAGTTGACAAAACCAACCCAATATGTGAAAACAATGAATATTGAATAAAATGAAGTAAACTATTATAATCCAAATTGCATTCCTATTAAACAGTCTAATGATGTATTTGGAAGCTTTGAGAAACACATAAAGGGAATTGGTTTCATCCACTTCACAATGAAAATATGAAAACAAAAAAGAGAGAAAGGCATGAAAGGATATCATTCATCAATTGTTCTTATTCTTATTGTGTATATAAGAGCATTTATCATTTCAACATTGGCGTCTTCATGCATGCATACATTGTAAGAAAAATATAAATAATGGTTGATGAAGAGTTGATTTCCTTCAAAGAGTATGCACACGTAATGAAGATAAACCAAAGTACCATTTCCTAACCAATAAAGATTAAAAATGGTTTGATTCCACCTCAACAATGAAGCAATTTTTGCAAGCTATTATAAGTTGTGTATATCCTAATTAACTACTCAATTTGTTTCAAGAAACTCGTTGATCATATAGTGCCAAAAGATTGAACACTCCAAATCCAATTCCTAAGCATTAGACATCGTTAGTGTATGGTCATTTAGGTTCATTAAAATCCACCCCACTTCGAAACACATCACATGATTTGGTGATATAGGCATTGCTACACCACCATTTAACTCATATTAGGAGATACACAATGCAATTATTCTAGCGATGTTGGTAACATTGCAAATAGGGAGAATTATTTTTAAGAAAAATGTTGAAGATTTCTTATCTAAAAGTTGGAGACCAAAACCTGAGTTCTTTTGTAAATTCATAGTAACTAAAAGAAAACAAGTAGAATAAACATCATTGATTCTCCCAAAGGAATGTAACAAGAAGACAAAGAAAGCATCAACTTATCAAATTACTTTTACCTGCTCCTATCAATGACTAAATGTCCTCTAGACACTATTTTCCATGTCTTCCATAATGAAGTATAACAAACGTAGTACTAACATGATTTCTTTTTCCCATATTCTATTAACCACAACATATAATTATAACACTTAAGAAAATTGATTGGTCATAGAAGCATATAAACACAAAGATATAATAATACCATTTGATTATTTATTCTCGTTGGAAACTATAATTTTCCTTAGGGTTCCCAAGGGAGGATGATAGCCTAGATCCCTCTAAGGCCAATCTATGAGGATCATTTGTCAAGTGTATGTAAACAATGCACTATCTCTACCTTTCAAATTAATGCAAAACAATCAAAACATACCTCTCGGGTTTTCCATTCTTGTGTGCAAAATAAAATATATTGACATAGGGCTAAAAATATTAGACCATGTCTAGGATACTCACTCCTCCAGTTTTGGAAAAACCCCGCCATTCCCTTAGCACTAAGTCCATTAACACTACACCTTTTTTATTGCATTTTAGTGTTAATACACTTATCATTCCAACACTTTAAGCCCTCGTCGCAACCAATATAACACTGGTCAATAAACTCATTCCTTCAAACATGACCAATATGCCTTGGCCACAACCTTTATCTCCTTAGCCCCATCGCAACCACAAAAGGGTGCTTTACTTGGCCTCTACTATGTGCATAAGATCGATACCTCATGGCCTTAGTCGTATATTACTACCAAGGTATATTAATTCGCCTAGAACTTCACATGCAATGTGTTGTTTGGATCATTGATCAATACGATGTCCAATCTCCACAATTGGCTTGCAAAACTGTTTATCAAACCATTCGATGCCATCATTCTGCCCTTGAAAATTCTCAACAACCATCTATCTCTTCTATTCCACTCAGGGTCGTCGAATTAACTGTGAAAACATTTCACACACTCTCTGTAGTTAAGGATTCCTATACAAAGTAAGAATTTCAACCGTTTCTATAATTCATATGTGCAGAACCAATAATTAAACCATTTCAAGCATGGACATTCAATCTAAATTT
This sequence comes from Pseudotsuga menziesii, assembly GCA_001517045.1. NCBI lineage: Eukaryota > Viridiplantae > Streptophyta > Pinopsida > Pinales > Pinaceae > Pseudotsuga > Pseudotsuga menziesii. The sequence continues at coordinate 96,371 of LPNX011141313.1, read as the reverse complement.
TTCTATGCACAAATACAATATACCGACTATGAAATATCTATGCATATAAAGAATTATAAATCTATAAACCAAAAATACAGAATTTCGATTTATATTCACAAAGAACGCCTTTTTGAACTTGGGTGTAATAAACAGACCAATACAAACAGAGGCATTATTCTCTGTATATGCTCCAAGAGTCTAGCTCAGAGCTTCTCCTCTTGATCTACATTCCTCTCGTTATGAGAAATCAAGCTCTTCAAACAGCTCAAGCCTCATCGAGCTACTCCTAAGCTCTATTGAGCTACCAAAAGCTCTCGTGAGCTACCTAAGTTACTGTCAAAATGAATCGAAGTATGCTAAATACATAAGGATTATGTTTCTAGATCCTATCATCAATAAATTCAATCCTTATCTAACCCTATGACTCATTAGTGACTCACTAACCAACTCTATCTTATCATTTACATGTAGAAAGGATCAAATATCCTTATCTGAGATTTTATTCAGCTTTTTATAAAATAAAGAAATTTACATAGGTGCGAGACCCTAGGTCTCCTTAAGTTTCCCTTGACCTTGTGAATTCATAAATAAATTCACTGAGGTAGTCTATGCTCTTACATCAGACTCCCAACCTTGAAACTCTTCATGGGCTCCTTTCCATGAGGTCTTCATTGAATTGATACTTTTTTGTAACATTGCAGCAATTACTTCAATTACTCTTTGTAGGCACATCTACCTGGATCCAATACTTTGTTCTACGGTTCTCCATTAGCTTTGCTGATGTATCTTCTTTCAATCAACTAAACTTTGTCTCTGGCTGCCTTCTTCCTTTCATATACTAAATTCTTCTTGCCTCTATCTCTTTGAAACATTTTTGTAGTGTCCGAAATGTATTCAAGGTTCATCTTCTTAATTTGTATCTTCAAGCTCTCTTTTATCACACCTGCATATGAAGCAAACAAATTAAAGGACAAAAATTGTTTTCCCAACTTTTGAAACCCCACCTTAGTCATCTGAATGAATGCCATATAAATATTTGTGACAACTTGAAAAAAAATGTCCTCTCATCCTTTCATCTTCCCTTTTCATAGTTGTCTCCACAAACCAACTTTTCCCTGTATACTGCACCAAAAGGCTCTTCCAATTGTGCTTCGACAATTTCATTTATTGACTGTGCATACTCTTTACTTTGATTTTCTTCATAAGACAAGTATTTAATATCTTTTATGACAGCTAGAGATGGTATGGTACATCTCCATGATCTTCATCACCTGCATATACATAATCAGTTTGACAACTAAAAATCACCTCTACCTCTTTATATCCAAAAACTTCTTTGACATCATCTTCATGAGACAATGCTATGACAACTCCTAGAGGATCTCTATCTTTACCACCTACAATTACACACCAATGATTAGTTTGAAATACTAGATATTCTTGAATCTTTGTTGATGCTTCTAGCATCATTTCCTTGCAATGATTTGACCATTCCATAATTTCAATGAGACCATCGGCATGTCTCCTATCAACATCTCCACTATAATCCTCTCCAAGGATTTCTCCTTGCTCAAAAGTGTTCAAAATCTCCAAAGGATTTTCCCATTGGTGCAACACAACAAATTCATTGCCACTCTTCTCAACATCTTTAGCTCTATTCGAAACTGTCATATTGTCCCTCAAGACAACTTCTTCCTCTGGATTTTCCTTTAGTCTATGAAAGGAAATTTGGATTCCACCAAGAAACTCTGTTTCCTTAGTGACCATCCCAACCAGGCATTTGCACAATACCTGTAACAAAGTCAGCAAATAGATATCCAAAACATAGACATTCCACATGTCCATGATTTCACCTTCATCTTTATCCTCTTTAATCTTTTGGACAATATTCAACAACTGTCCCTCTCCTCCATTTGTGCAACCTGTAGTTAAACACAATTTATTAGTATAAAAAACATAAAACTCTCCAGTCTCAACTGATGCCTTCACCTTCATCATTCCATGTTGAAAAATATTTGTACAACAATCTTTGAGATCCTCAATAGAACTCTCATCAACATCCCCATTTTCCTTCTCATATTGATATGAACTCTTTTCCTTGCTCATGAGCTTGTCAGCAAACCTTATATCAACATCCTCTTCCTCTTTATCAAGGTACACACTTTGCTCAGGTTCACACATTATGTAAACTTCCTCCTCATGCTCAGCTGCTATGATATTTTCCTCTTACTTCACCCAAACACTAATATTGTGTTTCTTGGCATATAACATTTTTATAGTCCATTTCACGTTCCTCTTCAACTTCCATCCATAATACTGATCTTCTGTATCTTCTTCATGCATCAGTTCTGTCACTATACTAAGCCTTTCCTTTCGCTCAATAATCTCTCTATCAAATTTGCTTTGACTCATCCTCTTGACACCAACTGCACTGGCATCCTCCTTTACCCTATTGTGGCTTCCTCTTGAACCCTTTAGATGACTATAAACAATCACCTTTCTCACCTCCTCTATAAGTTTATTCATACTCATAATTAACTGCGATCAAGCCTCCCCTCTCAAAACCTCATCAAGTTTCATCCTACTTGACCTATTGGAATCCTCTTGGTTCTCACACAGAACCCTTGAGCACTAACTATTCTCTCTACAGGATTAACACTTGCATTCATTTCGTACAACTCTGTTGTGAGGGTTCCCTTACAACAATCTCTCTCTCATTCCTTTTGTTTAGAAATCAGCATTCTACCTTCAACCTGGAATTTACTATTGCAAAACTTATCTCCATTGTATGCAAATATTTTGCACGGATTTGATACCAAATGAAAGCCTAGATCCATCTAAGGTCAATCTATGAGGATAATTTGTCAAGTGTATGTAAACAATACACTATCTCTACCTTTCAAATTAATGAAAAAAATTCAAAACATACCTCTCGGGTCTGCCATTCTTGTGTGCAAAATAAAATATATTGACACAGGGATAAAAATATTAGACCCTGTCTAGTGTATCCACTCCTCCAGTTTTGGAAAAACCCCGCCATTCCCTTAGCACTAAGTCCATTAGGGTTGCACCTTTTTTATTGCATTTTAGTGTTAATACACTTATCATTCCAACAATCTAAGCCCTTTTCGCAACCAATACAACATTGTTCAATAAACTCATTCCTTCGCACATGACCAATATGCCTTGGCCATACCCTTATCTCCTTAGCCCCATCACAACCACAAAAGGGCACTTTACTTGGCTTCTACTCTGTGCATAAGACCAACACCTCGGCCTTAGCCTTATCTTACTACCAAGGTCTATTAATTTTCCTAGAAGTTCACATGTGATGTGATGTTTGGATCATTGATCAATATGATGTCCAATCTCCACCGTTGGCTTGCAAAATTTTTTATCAAACCATTTGATGCCTTCGTTATGACCTTGAAAATGCTCAACAACCGTCGATATCTTCTATTACACTTAGGGTCTTCTAATTGACTGTGAAAACCTTTCATACATTCTCTGTAGTTAAGGATTCATGTACAGAGTAAGAATTTCAACCGTTTCCATAATTCATATGTGCAGAACCAAGAATTAAATCATTTAAAGCCTAAACATTCAATCTAAATTCCTCTATGCGCAAATACAATATACCAACTATGAAATATCTGTGCATATAAAGAATTATAACTCTATAAACTAGAAATAAAAAAAATTCTATTTATATTCACAAAGAACGCCTTTTTGAACTTGGGTGTAATAAATAGACCAATACAAACAGAGTCATTATTCTATGTATATGCTCCAAGAGTCTAGCTCAAAGCTTCTCCTCTTGATATACCTTCCTCTCATTATGAGAAATCACACTATGCAAACAACTCAAGCCTCATCGAGCTACTTCTAAGCTCCCGTGAGCTCCCTAAGCTACTGTCAAATTGACTCGAACTATGCTAAATACATAAGGATTCTATTTCCAGATCCTATCATCAAGAAATTCAGTCCTTATTTAACCCTATGACTCATTAGTGGCTCACTAACCAACTCTATCTTATCATTTACATGTGGAAAGGATCAAATATCCTTATCCAAGTTTTTATTCATCTTTTTATAAAATAAATCAATTTACATAGGTGTGAGACCCTAGGTCTCCTTAAGTTTCCCTTGACCTTGTGAAATCATAAATGAATTCACTCAGGTAGTCTATGCTTCTGTATCAAAGGACAATTTTTCTTTAGGTTGGGGCATTATGGAACTCTTAAGTCCACTGAACCAAGAATCATAGAATGGGAGAATAGTTGAGGAGTTTAGCTTAATTTTGGTTTGTGACCTTTAGTGTTCCTTTGGGAAGGTTGATGGTTTTTTCCATTACATCCACTTCAGTGTTATGTTATTGGAGAAAGTGCTCAAGTTTGAATGAGAACTATTGTAAGAGGTAATTGAATCACTAAATGACCTTGGTGGCATAAAGGAAATTGGTGTGGCTTTTCTCATCTATGGCAGTGATATGGTCTCATTGATAGTGGTCCTACACAAATCCATCTTAAATCCAGATCTACTAAACATTGAAAGGAAATAAACAATTTTAAGTGGTACTTTTCTTTTAATGTGTAAAAAAAATGAGAAAAAAATTACACCTCAAGGAATTTGGTCCCTAGCGATGCTTGGAAGTTACAAATTTAAGAGAAAAGAGTTGAATGACACTACCTAAAATGTTAGAATATTTCTTGCAATTTATTATCCTTTTCGTCAACTAAAGTGGCTACACTAGGAGTCAGGACAACAAAACCAACAAACATACCTAATGTGAACAAGGGTTTCACATTGATGAGGCCATCAAGGGTTGTAACATGAATCTAGGTACTTTCACCACTCAATGATTACCATCTTCATCCAAGAATTCTTCAGATCTACTAAAAAAAAATTTAAAAAAATAACCAAATATAAAAACAGTATTTATCCACCATTTATGCAACATAATTAATTTCCTACTACAGATGCTATGCATCTTGGAGAAAAATAATTCAATTGAGAGTCAAACTAACTCTTGTTTCCACTACTCACAACATCTACACTTGGAACCTTCTTGTTGATGTATTTGTAAGTTTAGAATGTACTCACTTGTATATTTTATATTGTATTTAATTGTACCCCGATGGAGATGTTTGTTCCTCCAATCGGGAGAGTCATTAATATAATAAAGTCTTGTAAAATCATTGAGTTTAGCCCTCCATTTTAAGTCAGGGCAATAGTCCCCATAGTTGAGGGGTACTAGGGTTATTAGACTCTCCTAGTGAGGTTGGCCCTGGTAAGTAATTGTCAAGTGGAAAACTAGTATAAATAGAGAGTGAGCCTCTCTATTTGACACACACACTCACTCAACTATAGCAGATGAGTGAGAGAAGAGGAGCTCACACAAGTGAGAGAGAGAATAGCTGTCAGAGATCATCTTTGTGTCTTTGGGTTTTACTTTTTCCATTGGTGCTCATTCTATCTCTGAGGAAGTTGTAGGGTTTTATCCTTTATGGTTTCCCCAAGGAAAACTCTTTGTGTCTCTTATCTCTTATGATTATTGTTGTGCATGTTATTCTTTCAGATAAGATCCTAGATCATATCGATTAAATGATAAAAATATAACATGGTATTAGAGCTAACCTCAAAAGAAGACACTATGCAGTTGCAGAAGCTAGGGATTCCTACTTTTTGGGTCTCTCTCCACACATCATCAGTAAAAGGAGGCTAGGTTAACTCTCCGTTGAAGGGTGCATCTTTCCGTCGAAGCATAATATGATTCTGAGCATTTTCAGTTTTTGACCTATGACTACAACGGGAAATTAGGGCTTTCCACAGAAGTGGAACTTTTGAGTGAGCCCAGAATAGGATTGCTCTCCTCCTCAAAATCAAAGTTTAGAGACCAAGATCAAAGTTTTTGGTTGGGTAGAACCCCAGGAAAGTCAAACAACCCTAATTTTCCCCTGAACCAAAAAACCATCATTGCAGAAGATCAACTCCATATCTAGTTTCGGCTTCTCAAATTGGTTAGATCTAAATCTTTTGTACTTCCATTTGAGGTTCTCAGTTAAGATGTCTCATCACACCAAGATTCATGAAAAGCTTTAAGGAGCTGAAAAATTTTGAGCATGAAAGTATAGGATCTCACTGGTTCTTGAAGAAAATGAATTGGACACCTACATAAGTGGAGAGGTTCCAGTTCCAGATGGAGATGAGGCTAAATCCTTACATGATAAGAACTTGTTCAAGGCCAAGAGGATCATTGTTGATTCAATCAAGGATCACCTTATACCACAATTGTCTTCCCTAAAGACACATAAAGAGATGTTTGAAGGGAAGAACATAAATCGGAAGATGACTTTGGGAAATCAATTAAAGAATGTGAAGATCTAGAATGCTAAGACCATACAGTGATACTTTACAAGGGTCTCTTAAATCAAAGAACAACTTGAAGCAGTAGAAGAATAAGTAGAGAATGGAGAAATTGTGATGACCACCTTGAATGGTCTCCCTAGGTCATGGGACTCCTTCATTCAAGGGATTTGTGCTATAAGAAAGCTAATCACTTTCAGTAGGCTATGGGAGGAATGCTCACAAGAAGAATCTCAGATAGTAGCTCTAGAAGAAAAGATGGGAAATGAATATCCATCTCTCACAACACACACCAAGAAAAGTAGAAGGGATTACCATCAACCCAAAGGTAAGCATTCTCACCAAAATTAAAAAGATGACCCTAGAAGATATAGCAGAGATCTATCTAAAATCAGATGCTATACATGTGATGAGAAAGGACACCTTTCCAGAGAGTGTCCTAGAAACAAAGGTGGATCTCACAAGAAGAAGGGAAACAAAAGAAGACATCATGCTCACACTATAGAGGAAGATGAACCTCTCAGAAAGAGAGTAAAAGAAGAAAGTGAAGATTCTTGAAGTGATGAAGAATATGTATTGATTTCTACACTCACGTGAACCGTCACACATAGAAGAAATGATTGGCTCATAGATAGTGGGGCTTCCAAGCATATGATGGGATTCAAATAATCCTTTGTGAAACTATCTGAGCATGAGTCACCCCACAAAGTGAAACTTGGGGATGAATACCCATATCCCATAAAAGGTAGTAGTTAATCCTCCTATAACCTAGACTAGGGAATTTCTATGAAGATGAAGGATGTCTTGTTTGTACTAGGACTAAAGAAGAACCTTCTCTCCATCTCTACATTGGATGAAAAAGGCATGAGGGTTGCATTTGTAGATGGCCAAGTCCTTATGTGGCCAAAGGGAAAGACTATAGATGATGTAGTAGTGATTGGAGAGCAAGAGGGAGGATTATATAAATTAAAGGGGCAACCAGAACAAGCTTTGGTCCATGACTCAGTAGAGCCAAGTGAACTTTGGCATAGAAGGCTTGCACATGTGAACTACAGGGAACTACCACTTTCAAGCAAAGATGTTGAATTTCTTCCAGAAATATAGGAAAAACATGAAGGTGTTTTCAAAGGATGTGCGAAAGGAAAGAACACAAAAAAGAAATTTCCAAGAAGTGAGAGCAAGGCAAAAGGAATCTTGGAAATCGTCCACTCCGATGTATGCGGTCTGATGTCATCCAATTCATTAAGTGGGTATGTATATTACATTTCTTTCATTGATGATTTTTTTAGGAAGACGTGGATATATTTCTTGGGAAGAAAGGATGAATTAATAAGTAAGTTCAAGGAATTCAAATCCTTGATCAAGAACCACATAGAGAAGAAAATCAAGACCTTTCGATCAGACAATGGAAGAGAATTCACATCAAATGAATTCAAGGAATTATGCAGAGATTTAGGGATTAAGAGGGAGTTTACCACTCCATATAATCCACAACAGATTGGGGTTGCAGAAAGGAAGAATAGAATGATTATGGAAGCAACAAGGGAAATGCTTCATGATCAAGATATTGCCATGCATCTATGGGCAGAAGCTGCTAGGACAGCTGTGTATGTATAGAACCGTACTCCACATAGAGTACTTGAGAACAAGACACCTGAAGAAGTCTTCTTCGACAAGAAACCAAAATTTAGTCATCTCATAATAATTGGATATTCAGTGTACGTACACATTCCGAAAGAAAAGAGGACAAAGTTATATCCTTCAAGAAAGAAGGGTATATTTGTGGGATATAGTGAAAGCTTGAAGGATTACAAAATATACTTTCCAGGATTCAAAAAGATCGACATCAGCGGGGATGTGACATTTGATGAAGACTCAGCTTACAACAAATCCAGGAAAAGATCTATTGCAGAATTTGAAGAAACAGAAGTACTTAGGATCCGAGATAAAACTATGAATGAAGAAAATCCAAAGGAAGATCGAGAAATAGAAGAACCTCGGGAACCTGTAGATCCATCCTAAGAGAAGAATCCTTACAAAAGGAAACCTGCATGGGTACGAGAGGCTATCCGAGGTGTAGAGAGATATGGGGCTCCAGAATAAGTGCACAGAGAAAGGAAGATAACTAGGTCCTATTCCAATTATGTATCCCTATTGTGTGACATCATTAATAAAGAACCTTCAAGCTATGAAGAAGCAACAGAAAAGAAAGAATGGAAGGATGCTATGATCGAGGAGTACCAATCGATCATGAAGAATGATGTTTGGGATGTGGTCCCAAGACTAAAGGGGAAGTATGTTGTGACTTCCAAGGGGATCTACAAGATCAAGCATGCTGTAGATGGAAGCATAGACAAATATAAAGCAAGATTTGTGGCACTTGGCTTCTCCCAGAAGGAAGGGATAGATTATGAAGAAAATTTTGCACTTGTATCCAGATACACTTCCATCAGATCAGTACTTTCTCTGGCTGCAGTGATGAAATGGAAGATACTCTAGATGGATGTCAAGACCGCGTTCTTAAATGGTGTAGTGGAAGAGGAAGTTTATGTGGAGCAACCACTCAGATTCGAGACACATGATAGGGAGACTCATGTGTGCAAATTGAAAAAGGCCATGTACGATTTGAAACAAGCACCCAGGACATGGTACAACAAGATTGATAGCTTCTTGACTGGATTGGGCTTTACCAAGAGTAAAGCAAATTCCAACCTTTCCTACAAGGTTGAGGAAGGGAACCCAGTGATACTCCTGCTGTATGTAGATGACCTATTTGTAACAGGTGAGGATGGGTTGATTGCTAACACGAAGAGTAGGCTTGCTGTTGAGTTCGAGATGAAAGACTTGGGTATGATGCACTATTTTATAGGCATGGAGGTGTGGTAGAATGCGGATGGAATCTCCCCGGGACAAGAGAAGTGTGCAGTGGAGATCCTGAAGAGGTTTGGGATGATGGAATGCAAGGACATGACCACATCTATGGCATCGAACCTGAAGCTATTGAGTGATGTTTCATTAGATTCGGTTGATGCTACGATGTCTCGTCAGATGATTGGGTCCTTGATGTACCTGATGAATACGAGACCAGATATTTGCTTCGCTATGAACACATTGAGCTAGTTCCTGATGAATCTAAGACATGTCCACTTGATTTTTGTAAAGCATACTCTGAGGTACCTGAATGGTATAGTTGATTATGGGCTCAAGTCTGAGGTGAATCAGAAGATTAACCTGGAGGTTTATGTGGATTTGGATTGGGCAAGCAGCGCCGTTGATAGGAAGAGCACTTCAGGGTGCTACTTCAGTATGGGATCAGGTGTGATCTATTGGTTTAGTAGGAAGCAGTCCTGCATGGCACTAAGTACAGCTGAAGCAAAGTATGTCATAGCTTATTTGGTTAGTTGTGAGGCAGTGTGGTTGAGGAAGCTACTATCTGATTCATTTGATCTCTAGTTGGATGCTACTTGTATATATTGCGACAACCAGAGTTGTCTGAAGTTTTCATAGAACTTGGTGTTCCATGACAAGTTGAAGCATATCGAGATCAAATATTACTATGTTAGGGATATGGTACAGATAGGAGCAGTGAAGCTCCAGTATGTTGCGACGAACGAGCAGATAGCTGATGTGTTGACCAAGCCATTAGCCAGAGTGAAGTTTGAGTACTTCAGGGAGAATCTCTGTGTTCTCCAGATCGATGTTCCCTCCAAGGGGAAGTGATGATTCCATAAGCCCTTCTGACATGGTGGTAGGATTGGTTCCTCCCATGGTCATATATAAGTGTTGTGCCCTTCTGACATGGTGGTAGGATTGGTTCCTCCCATGGCCAGATGTAAGTGTTGTGCCTTTCTGACATGGTGGTAGGATTGGTTCCTCCCATGGATAGATGTAAGTGGCCTGCCCTTCTGACATGGTGGTAGGATTGGTTCCTGCCATGGTCATATATAAGTGATGTGCCTTTCTGACATGGTGGTAGGATTGGTTCCTCCCATGGTCAAATGTAAGTCCTGTGCCTTTCTCACATGGTGGCAGGATTGGTTCCTCCCATGGTCGGATATAAGTGTTGAGACCTACAACCAGCATGAAAAAGGGCTGGCTTTATAGAACTACAACTATCATGAAAAAGTTTTGGCTCTGTAGAGGAAGAACTTGTAGAGGGAAAGTCCTACAACCAGCATGAAAAAGGATTGGCTTTGTAGAACTACAACCAACATGAAAAAGAGTTGGCTATGTAGAGGAAGACCTTACAGAGGGAAAGGCCTACAACTAGCATGAAAAAGGGTTGGCTATGTAGAACTACAACCAACATGAAAAATGGTTGGATCTGTAGAGGAATACCTTGCAAAGGGAAAGGCCTACAACCAGCATGAAAAAGGGTTGGCTATGTAGAACTACATCCAGCATGAAAAAGGGCTAGATCTATAGATGGAGAACTACAATAGCATGAAAAAGGGTTGGATCTATCAATGAATACTTACATGGAGGCTAGGCCTACAACCAGCATGAAAACGGGCTGGCTCTGTAGAACTTCCTATGACGAGTAGAATTGAGAGATAGCACCATTTGCTCAAGATAGCGGGAACAGTGATGATCCAAATTTGATGATGATCCAGCTTTGATGATGATCCAGTTATGAAGACTTGTGTTAATGAGCTGTGTTAAGAAAATACCTTCATAGTTAAGAGGGATTGTTGATGTATTTGTAACTTCAGAATGTATTCACCTGTATATTTTATATTGTATTTCATTGTACCCCGACGAAGATGTTTGTTCCTCCAATCAGGAGAGTCATTAATATAATAAATTCATGTAAAGTCATTGAGGTTAACCCTCCGTTGTAAGTCGGGGAAATAGTCCCCACAGTTGAGGGGTACTAGGGTTATTAGACTCTCCTAGTGAGGTCGGCCCTGTTAAGTAATTGTCAAGTGGAAAACTAGTATAAATAGAGAGTGAGCCTCTCTATTTGACACACACTCACTCAATTTTTGTGCATGAGTGAGAGAAGAGGATCCCACACAAGTGAGAGAGAGAACAACTATCGCAGATCATCTTTGTGTCTTTGGGTTTTACTTTTTCCATTGGTTCTCATTCTATCTCTGAGGAAGTTGCGGGGTTTTCTCCTTTATGGTTTCCCCGAGGAAAACTCTTTGTGTCTCTTATCTCTTGTGATTATTGTTGTGCATTTTGTTCTTTCAGATAAGATCCTAGATCATATTAATTAAATGATAAAAATATAACACTTATATCTCTATAAAGGATCAACACTCGTTTCATCTAGAAAACAAGGAGTTCAATGTAGTGCTAAGTCATCCACCGGGGTTCCATTCTTAATATGGTGTGGCCCACAAAAATGATGAGTTTCAAATGGATGAGGAAAGGTGCAAGTCTAGGTAGTCAAATAGATGAGGCAATGTTCTATCTATGTTATCAGTTTAGCTTAAACATGTGACCTACTACGGGAAAGTGCTTAGGACAGTCCTTGTGCCTCCCATGGTAGGTATCAAGTATCAACAAATGAAACTTGATCATAATAGAAGATAAATTATGAAACGATATTATGTTTATGGTCAATTTTTTATGCAACTAACAATTTAAAATATGAAACAATAGCTAACCTACCTTTCAACAACAAATGCAAATTAGGCACACCAGAATAAAAATTCTAACATCGTCTTAATCTCCTATTGAATATAATTCTTTATTTTCATGCAAAGTGGAATTATGGTGATGGTTCAAAATTAGATGCTTGCATCAAATTTTAGTGTGCGACAAATTAACATTCAAATTGATGGAACTCTTTAATGCTAAGACATTTTTCAAATCCCCTAAAATAGTCATTGTCATATGACATAACCATTATCTTCTAGATTCAAAAATTTTAGTATCCCAATTTTCAAGCATCAAATTTTTGGTCCTCATCAAACATGCAAACAAAAAGATATGTACAAAATCTAAAATTTCAGTATATCTATATTCATGTTGAACAAGTGCATGGAAAGACAAAAAAATATACACGATCATAATTTTATTTTGAATATCATAACATCTATTCACATAATTGCTCCACTCATAGAATTTATGTGGTGTCATTCTCCCTTGATTACATTCTTAATAATCATCCTTTAAGTCAAAGATAGGTAGAGCATTCACAAGTGAGCTTCTTGTTCGACCCAAACAATGTAAATCCCTGAACGCATTATAGGTTATATGCCAACCTAAATGGAGAATGTTCATTGGATCAAAACATCTTCATGAGTTTAATATAAAGAGTTGGGTATTTTTTGTTCTTGTGCACTTATGTTCCAACTCAATGATCTTAACAAGGGCTAACCAAAGTTTAAAATACTCATTAAAGAGTAAGCACATTACCGAATGTAACTATACATAATTCATGGTACCCAAATTTCCAGGATTGAGAAGCTGAGAAGCACAATGTTGGTCTCATAACATTCTAATCCTAATAGGGAACTTGTCTAGAAGATGAGGATGAGGAAAATATATCAGTTGGAAATCAAGTGTTATTTAGACACTCTACTCTGCACACCGAATCACTAACCAGAAATGTAAATTAAAACCCATGGAATTATTCAAGTAGTAAGCATATCAATGTATTCAATATTTTCAGCAAGCTCAATAATAAAAACTCCGACAATTTTTACCAGGTTTATTTAATTTTTTTCCATTCAGGAAGAAATTGAGAAAGAAGAAGGCACTATGCATTTAATTTATTTACTTCAATTATTATAATGGTGTCCTTGTACTTTAGGTTTTTCCTCCTGTTACATCGATTTTGAATGAAAAAGAAACATAGATATGATGAGAACATGCCATGACTTACTCATAATAAAAGAATCTTGTAATAGAGGAAAATGGAGGGAAATAGAGATTTCCATTATTTCTAGCTCGCTTCTTGAAAACTCTCTACTTTATCCTCTAAAGGGGATGAACGATCCTGTTTGGGAAACAAAACTATGAGGCCATTTGGAAGGAGCAACATTGTCAAACATTAGTATGGGAAACTGACATTTGCTAGCTCCAAATTTTTTTAAGTAGAAAAAATTGAAAAACACACAAATATCAAGGGTTTGGTCAAATTTACATTCCATCTTTTTTGTTCAAACTTCATTGGGACATGATAAAAAGAGGGTCAAGGTGTATATTTCTCAACCACACTTTTGACTTCCAACCCTTTCGGATCATAAAACCCAGACTAAGAGTAATCTAGTGTAAGAATTTCCAAGTTGGAAAACATATGACCCATTCTAATATTATGTAGGGACTTATTAACTAAGGGTGTAGAAATAATAAGTGGCATACTGTTGAATTCAACGTCATCTACAACCTCCCTAAAAACCATGGGAGAAATGTTCGCTAAACAGAGGCTTTCATCAATGACCTACATAAAATACCACTACAATTATTCCTTCATTAAAATAAAAAAATGATTGGTTTTAGTTTCCACTTTACTCCAAAGATCTAGTCAATGATAATGCATTTTAAAGGACTCTTACCTTCAGAAGGTATGCATTTATCGAAGCTCTGATAAGTTCATATGTGTAATGTACCAAAAATTAATAATTTATTATTAATTCTGTTGAAAAATACTTTAATTATTATTTTTATCATTTTTGACAGAAAGTAAGAAATAAAACATTTTGGAATTAATCATTTTTATTTAATAAAATAAGCTGAAGGGGGACAGAAGTGGAAATAGTTTCTAAAGAGTGTTTGCTGACCCACAAGAGGAAAATACAACTAGTTGAAGCCACTAGGTGAGAACTCAAGATGCAGGAAGCATCATCCCCAAAAATTAGGTCATAACTCCTAGTTGAGTGACAAAGAGCAAGAGGCTCATAAATGACCAAGTCCTAGGAAAAATACTATATATTAGTATGTCCGTGAGAAACAGAAGGCTAGCATTGGACGAGGATTAAATCTGAGAATGCAAGAGATGGTGCATTGAAGGATTTTTCTCTCGTGGTTCAACGAATAGACTCAGGGGTTCTGGAGCAAGTAACTTGGATGCTATAGGAGTTGGTTGGGAGAAACAACTTTTTCACTTTTGTTTTCCCAACAGTGGTGCCACATTTTTATTCTATGTTTTAAAATTATAGTAGAATTGTTTTATTCTAGATCTAAATGAATAATGTATAACCTAGTATGCATCGATTTGTCTAGTTTAGTTATCAAGTTTCTACTCAGTTATGTTGATTATAAAATGTTAAATGGTTACTAGGAAAGATTCTTAGATCAGGAATCTAAACTTGAGTTAGGATTTTCTTTTATGGATTATATACTCGAAATTGAATTCTATACTTATTGATCATGTTTCAAACTATATCAAATTCTTTCTTATGCGACAAATTTATTCAATGTATTATGCACCCTCTTACTACATTTATTTCTTAGTCTACAAATCGAAACTGGCAATAGGTATAATAATTAGATCCTCTAATTATCTTAGTATTAATCTATTTACCTCATGTTTAAATAGAGTAAGGTATATATATATATATTTTATTTTCAATCTTTTAAATATCAATACTATATATATAGTCAAATTATATAACCTATTTCTTTACATATGTATTACATTAGAAAACAAGTATGAGGTTTTTATTAATATACAGAGTAGATCTGTTACAAAAAATCCATACAGAGTAACCCTACATTACAATTACAATGTGATAAATATAAACAATCTTATACGGATATGTCTAATTAAAGATCCAAATTAATTAACCATTTACATAATAAACATAATAAAATCATAAGTCATTCCCTTATGGATCTACATGTATTTATTTCCATTTGGATCGAGGATATGCAAGTAATTAAAGAACTATTCATGCCCGTGGGAGGCATAGCAAGTGGTAAAGTGGAATTGTTGAAATTGGTTGTAAATGAAAGGTCTCGTGTTCAAATACCCCCGAAATTTACCCATGCGCCATGGTTCAGGCCCTATGGATACACCTAGGGGTATAGTGGTAGCGGGATTGGATCCCTGGACCCCGTGTCACACGAGTACCAGTCGGTCCCCAGTTGTCGATTCCCCTAGTTACGAAATTTTTTTTTAAAGAACTATACATCACAGATCTACTACAATTAAAAAAATGAATGAAAATTATTAATCAAAACCAGATTACATATGAAAAATCCTACGAAATAAAATCGAGAACTTGTAGCCATCTCCATGATTAAATATGTAATCACTTAAACAATCCTTATTAGATTCACATGAGAAAAACATAACCAGATCGAAGATCCTAACCAACATTCATAGATCCACGTAGTAAATAAAATATAGATACTTTTAAATCAAATCACAAGCATGTATGCTATTTGTTACAACTGCATTTTCCACATCAAAACCCACTCATGAAACAAATCTTCGTTCCCCCCAAGGGCCGACAATAAATCCCATCGCTGATGGTAGCCGAGCCTTAACTAAGGTTTGTATTTTAATTTACAGGTAATTGTAGACCCTATGGGTTGTATTTTTTTCTAGCGAACGCTAAGTAAACAAATGGTAGTAAGTCCATCTAATGGATACCATTCACACAAAGGAAGAACATATAACACAATATGTAATCATCTCCACGATTTTTATAAATAAATAAAAACATTTCTATATTTAAACCAAATACTATGATCAAGGCCGTAAGACCATAGAAGATGACATCCATTGATTTTTTAAACCAAATAGTACCAGCTTAAACTCAAAGTAAAACACATAATAGAAATAGCACAAGATGGGTTATCCATTAATTTAACCAACAACATATACACATAAGTGGTTGTAAGACCATCTCAGATGGCTTCCACCTTCTTGTCTTTAATTTAACATCCCCATACCCATAATGTGGATAAATAAATAAAAAAAATCCTCAAGAGCGCTTGTTCTCTTTTCAAACACCGAGCATGGACGCTAACTCACACTTCCACCTTCATTTCCAGGATTAGGAACCCATGTACATCATTGTAACATTCGTTCCTCCCTTGAAATATCTCTTCTGCAACTAGAATGACTTCCTCCACACTGAACCTGTCTTTGCGCAGTCTGCATTCTGTACTTTCACACTTCCACCCTTCTGACCTCGAAAATAAAAAATTGGAAATATAAATTTCGACATATAATACTTAATCTCTCTTCTTCCTTTTTCCTCCTGTACTTTTGCTTTCCGTCTCCACACTCTGGAAATCAGAAATCGGAAATTCCAAGTGCGATAGAACACTTCAACGACCCTTCTACATTCCACACTTTTGTTTTCCGCACCTCGAAACTCAAATGTGCGACGAAACATTCTATGGCCTTTCCACCTTTCTCCTTCCATGCTTCTTCTTTCCACCTTCTGCACTTCCGCTTTTCTCCTTTCACACTTCGAAACTCAGAAATCAGAAACTAAAATGTGCAACAAAACATTCAACAACCTTTCTTTTTTTTGCCTTCTGCACTTCAAAACTCAGAAATCGGAAACTCAAATGTGAGACGAAACATTCAATGACCTTTCCACCTTCCATACTTTTGCTATCTACCTTCCACACTTTGGAACTCAGAAATCAGAAAATCAAATGTGCAACAAAACATTCAACGGCCTTTCTGCCTTCTGCCTTCTGCACTTTGGAACTCAGAAATCTAAAACATAACTCTTCAATGGAGTCTTTCAATCACTGTTCCACCTTCCACCTTCTGCACTTTGGAACTCGAAAATAGGAAAAATATCAAATGACAGAACCTTTATCGTCATCTCCACCTTCTGCATTCTGCCTTTCCTCCCTCTATTGTAGAACTCGGGAATCGAAAGACCAAATCCTTACCTTAACCTTTTTCTGGATTTCCACCTTCTTCCTTTTGCCTTCCTCAGGCAGATCCTGGAAGTTGGAAAACTCACTTCTGCTTAGATTTAAACTTCTTTCTCTCGCCTCCCTCATTCTTCCTTCTGTTGCAAATCCCGAGGTACGGAAACACCATAATTTTCCTTGTCCAACTTTTCCTTTTCCAGTTTCCTCCTTTTTCCTTCTGCAGGTGGATTCCAAGGGGGGAAACACTAATTCATATGCATTCCAACCTCTTTACAGGATTCTAGCCTCCATGGAATTAGGAAATTGCATTACCAAAAACCCAAGGCATATATAGAAGTAAAATTCATAAAACATACCAGGCATAAACAAGCAATTAAAGGGACATTCATACACAAGTAAACCTCTACTTGACCATCAAAAACTATTCAACATGAACATATCAATTCATCATTTCATAGGAATTCTACACAACCATTATAGCCATTCATACGAAACTACATTGGATAAACAAAGTAACATAGATAATTATCTTGAGGATTAACTTGTTCTGCAACTAGCTAGGTGACTACAACATTCCACCCAACCATAGACCAGTGTGTTCATTAGTCTCTCAACACATCGCCACCCCCAAGTTGGGCATAATTTCCACAAGGAACTAGGGAAACGATAGGCTTATACACAGCTAGAACAGAGCACACACACACAGTCAACAATCCAACCTTCACTTGGGTTTATCAGACCGTTCATCCAAGGATTGCACATGGCCAAAATACAACAAGAGACAACCAAGCCAACATATGGGTTTATCAAGCTACAGGATTATAAGCCAAAGAATGCTTGTTTATCAGGCTTAATCAACCAAGCCAACATACATTTGGGTTTATCAAACTATTCACAGTCAATCCATCTTCCAAAATAGGGATCATCCAAGACAGAAATGGGTTTAGTAGGCACTCGGCCAATCCATCATTCACAATGGGTTTATCAGTCTGTCCAGCCAAGCCACATATGGTTTTATCAGGCACTCGACCAAGCCATCATTCATAATGGGTTTATCAAACTATCTAGCCAAGCCACAGATGGGTTTATCAGGAACTCGACCAAGCTATCATGCATAGTGGGTTTATCAAACTGTCCAGCCAAGCCACAGATGGGTTTATCAGGTAGTCGAACAAGCCATCATTCGTTGTGGGTTTATTAGAATGTCTAAACAAGCCACATATGGTTTTATCAGAAACTCGGCCAAGCCATAATTCACAGTGGGTTTATCATACTGTCCATCCAAGCCACTGATGGGTTTATCAGGCACTCGACCAAGTGATCATTCACAGTACGTTTATCAGGATGTAGGATTACATTCACTAAGCAAAATAAGGAGACCACCCAACATCTGCATCACTGAGGATGGTAAACAAAAGGTGACCAAACCGAAAAAAAACATGGTTATGCAAGCTGGGTGAATGCACAACGCCCCTGAACAGAATGGAAAATAATCCTCAATCAACCACTGCAACGATTCCCCCAACAACAAAACCATATGCGCGTCTAGGAGAAAGGACTGACTAAGCATGAATGATGTGGTTACTTGCTGCAGAAGAAAGAACGTGGCCTCACAAGATGTGGACCTGCAGGCTTTCTCAAACAAGCAATTAGACTACCATGCCTTGCTCTGTCCAAGGCATTAAATGCCTCAACCAAATTCTGGAATAAATTGATGATTGAGGATAGGAGACAAAAAGGTAGCTAAGGGTACATGGGCTCTTCCCATTTACATCTGGTATCACCTTATTGGCTCAGGGGATTTTACTAACTCCATACCCTATCCCCTGTGGAATAATGCCCCCATATCTTTAACATTTGCATTCCCATAACTAGTTGTGGTTTTATATTAATTTATACATTTACATGATATATCAAAATATATCTACTCTGCTTGGATTAGCACAAAAAAACCATAGGTGTCAACCTTCATCACCTATCCACAAGACATAAATCACTGGCAGGGCCTTGGCCTTGAGATCTTCGCCATGATTTACATACACTAACTACATCATGTACAATTAAATACCAAGGGTTCAAAACCGAGGTATTACAATCCCCTCCCCCTTACAACATCACTGTCTTCAGTGCTTCATAATTTGGACAAAAATGCTACACATCGGGCACAACCCTTAGTGATCCACAAAATTGAACAAAAATGGATGTGCCAATCACATGGCATCCTCCAGCTCCCATGTAGCCTCATCGAGACTATAATTCTATCATTGCACGTTTACCTTTCCAATGGCTTGATTCCGGAGCATGGTGATCTTCATGTCGAGGATGCACAATGGCTTGGTTTGGAACTCTCCCTTGTGTTCCACCTGAATCACATCTTGGTTAATTACATGGTTAGGATCATGTACATATTTCTTAAGAAAGGAAACATGAAAAACATTATGAGATCTAGTGCTAGCAGGAAATGCAAGTCTATATGCAACTGGCCCTATTCTTTCAAGCACTTCAAATGACCCACAATATCTTGGCGACAACTTGGCACAACTTCCAAGCTTCAATGAACTCTTATTTTCCCTCACTCTAAGGTAAACATGACCCCCAACACTGAACTCTCTATCCACCTTATGCTTATATGCATAGCTTTTTTGCCTGTCCTAGGCCGCCTTTGAATTCTCCTGATCTTTGCAACCTCTTGCTCCATATCCTTGAGCAATTCTATACCAAGCACAATCCTGTTCACAATATTATCCCAAGTCACAGGTTTCCTACACCTTCTTCCATTAAAAGATTCATATGGAATCATCCCCAAGGATGCTTGTTGTCCATTGTTATAGGAAAACTCTACCAAGTGTAAGTAATCCTCCCACTTGGATGGTTTGTCCATCACATACATGTGAAGCATGTATTCAAGCACCTGATTCACTCTCTCTGTCTGGCCATCAGTCCAAGGATGGTAGACAGTGTTGAAGTTTAGATTTGTCCCCAAATCTGCAAACAAGCCCTTCTAGAAGTTGGAGGTGAAATTAGGATCCTTGTCAGAGACTATTGCCTTAGGAAATCCATGCAATTTGAAAAATATCCTTCATGAATATTTTTGCAATATCAATCATCTTATATGTGGATTTGAATGGTATAAAATGTTTTTTTTGTCAACTTGTCCACCACAACCATGATGGAATCATGTTGCCTCCAATTCATTGGCAATCCTGTAATAAAGTCCATGGAAATTACTTCCCATTTCCATTTTGGGACTGGAAAAGGTTGCAACAAACCTGCTAGGTGTTGATGTTCAACCTTTACCTACTAACATTTCATGCACTTTGAAATAAACTCAGCAATGTCCCTCTTCATTCCTGGCCAATAATACCATTTTCTTGTTGTAGTAGTTGCCTTCTGATATCCCAAGTGACCAGAATATGGAGCTGGATGGATTTAATCCATAACAATTCTCCTCAAGTCTGCTACATGTGGAATATAAATTATGTTTTTGTAGGTAAGAATCCCATATTCTTCCAATTTACATCCCTCATATCTTTTTTCAAGATTCTGCTGCAATAATTTATCCTTAACCTGCACATACAACTCATCTTCAGCAGTATGATTCACAATCAACTGTCTCAGATCTGATTAGAAAATACTAAGAGATGCCACATGCATTTCATGCACTTTCTTGCTAAGTACGTCAACTACTTTATTCTCCTTCCCTTTTATGTGCTTGATTTCAAAATCAAACTCACATAAAAACTCCAGCCATCTAGTTTGTCTAGCATTTAGTGTTGGCTAATCAAATAAATATTTCAGACCACAATGGTCTGTCCTTAACTCAAACTTTCTTCCCATTAAGTAATGCCTCCACATCTTGAGGGCATGTACTATGGATGCAAGTTCTAAGTCATGCGTGGCATAATTATTCTCATGATTTTTTGAAATTTCTAGACTCATAATGTAACACCCTAGTTTTGACCCCATTTGCATTAAATGTATATGATGTATATATTGTAATTAATCGTGGTGTGGAGCTAAAGGAAAAAATCCCCACCATGGATTATCATTTTTTTATGTTTCGGCGATTAAATCGATGTCGATGGTATTTTGTGCTAGCCAGGAACGATATAATTTTGGACACCATGTAAATATGCATCTTAATTAAAAATACCCACAACCAGCTATGTCAATGCAACAATAATGAAGATGGGCATGATTTACTAAGGATAAGGGTGGGGGGGGATGTTTAACCTTTGGGTCCATTTGGGAACAACCATGTGTCACAAGACGAACCCATCTAGCTACCAACCACCTTTTTTTGTCTTACTCATCCTTTCCTTGTCTCATCCACCAACCGATTTAATTCCCAAGAGTTGGTTGGGCAGTTATTGCCATGAGGGACGTATGCATGGGAAACAGTCAGTGTGGCAGCACTATCAGTCTTTTGACCGCACGCATGCCCAAAGGCAGAGGGAATTCAACTTCTCATGTGGGCAAGGAACCTCATTTTACACTCACAGAGGAGAAATATTGGCCTCCGACAGATATTGGCATTCTACATTTTTTCTTTCATGATTTGGGTCTGTGGGGTGATTTTCCTTCATGCTGGGGATGTTCTCATCATTCTACATAGGATGGGAAAAATATTTGTTGTTTTCTCCACGAATTTTGGGTGTTGTGAGTCGTTTTGGCCATGTTAGGGCCATAAACGACTCTGGAATTTGAGTTGCTCATTCTGAGCCATTTTAACCAATTTCCATACCTGATTTGGCCTCTGTGGTGTATTTCCCTTCAAATTCCAGAGCTGTGAATTTTTTTGTATTCTGCGGTTGTTGGTCTTTGGACTGTTTGGGAGTGGAAATGGAGTCTGAGTTTGCTTTATAAACCTAGTGTGTGTAGGAGCCTCATAGATAGAGCTAGAGGGATGGCTTTCTTCTCTACACCCCCTGAATAGCACAGGAAGGGAACTCATGGCTTGAAGGATTGTGCAACAGAGAAGGGGATGATTCCTTGTGTTGGATGTGTGTGGATTTCTTAAAAGTCAGGATAGCTCTGGTGCAGGTGTCCTTATCTCTTTAGTGACCGCACTAGCTTAGCAGCCAGCCTTTCCAACTTTTGATAGCCTGATAAATCCAACTTTGTTGGCTTGACTATGTATTGTTGTGTATCCTTGGCTACGTGTGAGCTTGCTATTTTCCCCTTATTCCTTATGGAAATTATGCCCAGCTCGACGGTGGCAGTGTTGCTTGGAGATTGACGAGTGCACTGGGCTATGGTTGGGTGGAACATTGCAGCGACGTAGCTGGTTGCAGGACAAACTTATTTCAAGATAAGTATTCTTGTATGTTTTATCTCTGCATATGTATATGTGATTATGACTTAATATGAACATGTTAAATGCTGTGAATGAATGAATGTGCTTCCACTGTTTGATAGTAATTTATGCATCTATGTATGTTTATTTCCAATGCATTTTATTTTCTGTTCATGGGGCTATATTTCTCGAAATGTTAGCATGATAGTCGCGTCCTCTTATTGGTAGAAGGGTGGGGACGTGACACATAACATAGCACATGGTTGTCTTGCAGAAGGACTCCTCCAAGTCCTTGACCACATGCATCAATGCACACCACAAAGTCCTTTTCTGGGTTTGCAATTTTTAGAATGGGTGCACTTGTGAGAATATTCTTCAACTGTTGGAAGCTTCCCTCACATTTAGGTGTCCATTCAAATATCATCCCCTTCCATTGCAAAAAAGTGATAGGATGTGCAACCTTGGAGAATCCTTTCATGAATCTCCTATAATATCCCGCAAGTCCCATAAAACACCTTACATCTGTCACATTCCTTGGATTTGGATAATTTATGATGGCCTCAATCTTTTCAGGGTCCATAGATATGCCTTCATATAATATGACGTGGCCCAAGTAATGAATCTTATCTTTATAGAAGTCACATTTGATCAACTTTGCATACATCTTATGCTCCCTGAGAAATTGCAATGTCAATCTCAGATGTTCTTCATGCTCTTCCTCATTCTTAGAATAAATGAGAATGTCATCAAGGAAAACAAGAACAAACTTGTCCAGATATTTGCTGAAAACACTATTCATAAGACACATAAGTGTAGCTGGTGCATTTGTGAGACCAAATGGAACCACTACAAACTCATAGTGTCCATACCTTGTTCTAAAGGTTTTCTTATGGATGTCTTCATCCTTGATTCTTACATGATGATAACCAAACCTCAAGTTAATCTTGGAAAATACCCTTTCCCATCTCATTTGATTGAAAATATCATCAATTCAAGGTAAAGGACACTTGTACTTCACTGTGATTTTATTCAACTATCTGTAATCAATACACAGTCTGAGTGTACATTCTTTCTTCTTCACAAACAACACCAGTGCTCCCCAAGGGGATACACTCGAAATGATGTACTTCTTCTTCAACAACTCTTGCATCTTCTTCTTCAAGTCAAGCATCTCCGGTGTACTCATCTTGTAGGGTGTATTGGACACTGGTGCTAATCCTGGCACAAGTTCAATTGTGAAGTCAATGTCCCTCTTTGGAGAAATCCCTAGAATCTCATCAGGAAAAAAATCCATGAATTCCTACAACACATGAAAATATTCCAACCTAGGAGTTTCATTCTTTGCTTCCTCCAAAACATGGGATGCATATAACTAGAAACCTTTCCTACAAAACTTCTTCATTTGAATGGCTGAAATATGCCTAACAGAAACCACTTTTGGGATGCCTCTTACCACTCTCGGGTGTCCTCTTCATCCAAGCACTCAAAAGTCTTGTTTTAGTAATCAAGATTTACTCAGTGTGCTTCCAGCCAATCCATTCCAATGAGAACATCATAGGACCCAAGTGGTAGAACATTCATATCTACATAAGTGATCAATCCATTCATAACCAATGGAAATTTCTCTACCACTTCACTAACCTTTCTCTTAGTCCAAATGGCTAGCTGAACTAACCATGATTTGCTATGCTTTACTTCTTAAAGGGACAAATATCAACAACTCTAGGAGTGATATAACTATGAGTAGATCTAGGTTCAATCAAAAGATAAACATATTGCTTAGCAATCTTACTTGCAATTTCAACCACAGTTGATTGATGGTCTTCCTGGCGGTTTTCCAAAGATGCATAAATCCTATGGACAGACCTTGCAACTTGACCGATTGTTTCAGTAGCTTCTTGAATGTTGTAAGTCGACCTTACATTCCCATCCTCAAGTGGACACTACTTGCACATATGGGGTCCTCCACATTTCCAACATTGGATAGGTTCCATGCTCTGTTGTGTATCTCTTGGCTTTTCTCCCATCACTCTAGCGGGCTTACCCACAGCTTGTGATGGCTACTTATGTTGGTTTCTAAAGTTAGATGGTTTGAAACCTTTCTTTCTTTGGTCATACTTCTCATTTCTCTTGTCCTTACAGACCTTTTGGTAATCAGGTTTTCCCTTGCTTTGCTCATAGCAATACTTAGCTTTCCTAATGGCCTCTTCTAGAGTTCTAGGATCAACGAACTTGATTCTATCTCTATATGCTTGAGGTATCCCACTCAGAAAATGCTGGATTTTCACCTTGTCATCCCTAATATATCTAAAATACCTTAACAGTTACAAGAACTTATTGTCATACTCTTCCATTGTGTCTTCTATCATCATAATACCCGTTAGAGAGGTACTTCTTCCTGAAGTACTTCTTGAAATGTTCCCAAGTGATCTTCCTTTCACTAATATTCTTTACCTTTATAAGGTGCTCCCACCAAATGGATGCTCTTCCATTTAGGTGGAAGATGGCATTCGAAGATTTCATATTTCCTGAATAGTCTTGGACTTGAAAATATTTCCTCAACCCAAGGAGCCAATCTTCATATTCCTGACCAGTATTTATCTCACCATTAAAGGTAGGCAGCCTTGCCTTTTTAAACTCATCATGTGAGTTGTTTCTATAACTCCTCCTTATTTTTTCTCCATGAGATGAAGAGCTCGATCCCACCATGGATCCCTTGGAGTCAAAAGACCCACTAGAATACCTCTCCCTTCTTCTAGCACTGCTTTTATTTCCTTCCATTTTCTCTATATGACGCCCCAAGATCAACCACCTTTGGATTTCTGTTAAGTTTTGCAACATGGTGGTATTCAACTGATGCTCCTCTTCCTAAGTTTTAATCAAGCTTCTCATGGTGGCTGCAATATCTAGCAGTGTCTCTTGGAATCTCCTTCCATTAGAGTCAGTGTCATCATTTCCAAATCATACATTCCCCCCCATAGCATCTTCCTCGTGTTCATAGGGATTATGTGCATCATAATCTCGTGGGTTCTCATGGCTTAGCAAAAAACCCACTTTTTCAATTGGCACTATGATTCTGTAAAATGTGTTAACACATCATTTGTTAGATAAGTTCATAATTAAAACCACTTACACACTTCCCATGGAAGCTTTCTTTTGTTATGCAGCTAACAATATATTGAAACCATTTACCAACAGCTCTGTTAACTGTTAAACTTGGCCCATTGAGGCCCAATTCTATAACCATAAGCTCTGATACCACAATGTAACATCCCCATACCCATAATGTGGATAAATTAAAAAAAATTGCCTCAAGAACCCTTGTTCTCTTTTCAAACACCGGGCATGGGAAATAACTCACACTTCCACCTTCATTTCTAGGATTAGGAACCTTGTACATCACTGTAACAGTCATTTCACCCTTGACAGATCCCTTCTGTGACCATAATTACTTCTTCTGCACTGAACCTTTCTTTCCGCAGTCTACATTATGTACTTCCGCACTTCCAACCTCGAAAATCGGAAATATAAATTTCGATAAACAATACTTAATCTCTCTTCCACCTTCTGCCTTCCACACTTCCACCTTCTGCACTTGAGAACTCAGAAATCAGAAATTCCAAGTGCAAAGAAACAGTTCAAAGGCCCTTCTGCATTCTACCTTCCACACTTCTGCTTTCCTCCTTCTGCACCTCAGAACTCAGAAATAGGAAACTCAAATGTGCGATTGAACATTCAATGGCCTTTCCACCTTCTGCCTTCCGCACTTTCGCTTTGTGCCTTCCCCACTTCCTCTTTCCGCATTTCGTACTTCAGAACTCAAAAATCGGAAACTCAAATGTGCGATGGAACATTCAACGACCTTTTTGCCTTCCGCACTTTTGCTTTCCTCCTTCCACACTTTGGAACTTGAAAATCAGAAACTAAAATGTGCGATGGAACATTCAACATCCTTTCTTCCTTCCGCACTTCTGCTATCCTCCTTCTACACTTCGGAACTCGGAAATTAGAAACTCAAATGTGTGACAAAACATTCAACGACCTTTCCTCCTTCCTCCTTCTGCACTTCCTCTTTTCTCCTTCAGCACTTCAGAACTCAAAAATAGGAAACATAAATCTTTGAAGGATTATTTCAACCATTGTTCTGCCTTCTGTCTTCCGTCCTTCTACATTCTGCACTTCAGAACTAGGAAATTGAAAAACTATCAAATTACGGAACCTCTATCCTCATTCTTGTCGTCTGCCTTTCCACCCTCCAGTGCGAAACTTGGGAATCAGAAGACCATATCCTTACCTTAACCTTTTTCTATATTTCCACCTTCCTCCTTTTGTGGGTTGATCCCGGAAGTCATAAAACTCACTTCTGCTTGGATTTAAACTTCTTTCTCCTGCCTCCCACATTCTGCCTTCCGATGCGAATCCTGGGGTGTAGAAACACAATAATCTGCCTTGTCCAACTTTTCCTTTTACAATTTTTGCCTTCTGCAAGCAGATTCCAAGGGGCAGAAACACTAAGTCATATGCATTTTGACTATTGTACATGCTTCTAGCCTCCATGGATTTAGGTAATTGCATTACCAAAAACACAAGGCATATACAGAAGTATAATACATAAAACATACAAGGCATAAACAAGCAATTATAGGGATATTCATACATAAGTAAACATCTACTCAATCATTAACAATCATTCAACATGAACATAACAACTCATCATTTCATAGGAATTCTACACAGCCAATATAACCATTCATAAGCAACTACATTGCATAAACATAGTAACATAGATACTTATCTTGAGGATTAATTTGTTTTGCAACTAGCTAGGTGACTGCAAAGTTCCACCCAATCATAGGCCAGTGTGTTCATTAGTCTCTCAACATAATGCCAGCCCTAACCAGGGAATGATTTCCACAAGGAACTAGGGAAACGACAAGCTTATACATAGCCAGACCAGAGCACACACACACATTCAAGCCAACATTCAATTGAGTTTATCAGACCGTCCAACCAAGGATTTCACATGGAAAAAATACAACAAGACACAACCAAGACAACAAATGGGTTTATCAGGATGCATGATTACAAGCCAAGCAATGCTAGGTTTATCAGGCTTACTCAACCTAGCCATCATATAGTTGGGTTTATCAGACTGTTCACAGTCAAGGCAACTTCCAAAATAGGGATCATCCAAGCCACAGATGGTTTTATCAGGCACTCATCCAAGCCATCATTCATAGTGGGTTTATCAAACTGTCTAGCCAAGCCAAATATGGGTTTATCAGGAACTTAGTAAAACCATCATTCAGAGTGGGTTTATCAGACTATCCATCCAAGACACAGATGGATTTATCAGGCACTCAACCAAGCCATTGAGTCATAGTGGGTTTATTAGACTGTCCAGCCAAGACATAGATGGGTTTATCATGAACTCGACCAAGCCATCATTCGAAGTGGGTTTATCAGATTGTCCAGCCAAGCCATAGATGGTTTTATTAGGAACTTGACCAAGCCATCATTCACAGTGGGTTTATCAGACCATCAAACCAAGTCACATATGGGTTTATCAGGCACTTGATCAAGACATCATTCATAGTGGGTTTATCAGGCTATAGGTTTACATTCACTCAACAAAACAAGGAGACCACCCAATATCTTCACTACTAAGGACGGTAAACAACAAGTGACGAAACCCAAAAAAAACATGATTCTACAAGCAAGGTGAACGCACAACGCCCCCGAACAGAATGGAAAATAATCCTCAATCAACCACCACAACGATTCCCCCAACAACAAAACCATTTGCATGTCTGGGAGAAATGAATGATTGGGAACGAACCACGTAGTTACTTGCTACAGAAGCAAGAATGTGGCCTCCCAGGATGTATACCTGCAGGTTTTCTTAGGTAAGCAATCAGACTGTCATGCCTTTCTCTGCCCAAGGCATTAATTGCCTCAACAAACTTTTGGAAGAAATTGATGATTCAGGACAGAGGACAAAAAGGTAGCTAGGGGTACATGGGTTCCCCTCATTCACATCTAGTCACACCCTATTGGCTCAAGGGGTTTGACTAACTCCCCACCCTATCCCTTATGGAATCATGCCCCCATCTCTTTAATGTTTGTAGTCCCATAACTAGTCGTGGTTTTATATTAATTTGTACATTTAAAAGATATATCAAAATATATCTACTGTGCTTGGCTTAGCACACAAAAACCATAGGTGTCAACCTTGATCACCTATCCACAAGACATCAATCACTTCAAGAACCTTGGCCTAGAGCTCCTTGCCATGATTTATTATAGTAGTTACATCATGTACAATTAAATACCAAGGGGTCAAAACCGAGGTATTACATTTAAAAACCATCGTTAAAAATTATAAGAGTTTGGGGTAAGTCTGTTGATGTAATTGTAACTTCAGAATGTATTCAACCATATTTCTTATCTATTGTAACCCGATGTTTATTCCGGGATGTATTGTAATGTATTTGAGTCATGTCATACCCCGATGTTTATTCTGGGAAGTTTCTATAATGAGAAAGTCATGTCAAGTCATTGTGGGTAACCCTCCTATTGGTTAAGGGTTAAAGTCCCCACAGTTGTGGGGCCCTTGGGTTATTAGACTATCCTAGTGAAGTCAACCCTAGGTGAGTCATTGTAAGTTGGGGCAATAGTTCCTACCATTGTGTTACCCTCCTATTGGTCAGAGGAGGCAAAGTCCCCACAAGTGGTGGGGCACTAGGGTTATTAGACACTCCTAGAGATGTCGGCTCTAGAAAGTAATTGTTAAGTGAGGACGACATGTTGGAGTGGTTTCCAAGTGAATGGAAGAATATAAATAGAGAGTGAGAGCCTCTCTATTTATCATACTCATACACACAAAATCACTCATTGGGGCGCATGAGTGAGAGAGGAGAAGCTCTCTCAATGTGAGAGAGAGAGACTGCTGCTGTCGGGAGATCATCTTACTATTTTTTGGTTTTACCTTTTTGGTGCTGATTCTATCTTTGAGGAAGTTGTGGGGTTTTCTCCTTTATGGTTTCCCCGAGGAAAATTATTTGTGTCTCTTGTCTCTTGTGTTGTGCTTGTAA